>BJCO01722062.1:0-15923 GCA_018326465.1 Flaveria floridana | reverse complement strand
TTAGCTCAACGGTGTGCGGGTTAGCTACCCCGAAGGATGCACACTGGGGTCAGTCTTTGTGATTGACCATATGTATGGGATCCTTGCCGCTTGCCCTAGGTGACTGGATCAGCAGTAGTGCACAACATTCGTGATTGATCATCACAGGTCCAGCACCAGCAGTAGTGCACAATGTTCGGGGTATAGCGTATGGCATTGATCCAGAATGAAAGAGGAAAGATAAAGTGGTGCATGTACCTACCCTAGGTGACTGGATCAGCAGTAGTGCATAACGTTCGTGGTTGATTACCACAGGTCCAGCACCAGCAGTAATGCACAATGTTCATGGTATTGTATATGTCACCGAATGTAATGAACGTACGAATGAATGTATTGAATGTATGAATGAATGTAACGAACGTACAAACGAATGTAATGAATGTATGAATGAAGGTAAGAAACGTATGAATGAAAGAAAGAGTTTATGAACGAACGTGAATGTTAACGATGAACGGTACATGAATGAAAGCTAATGAATGAATGTGAAGATAATAATAATATTATCTACATGTACATATGTCGTGTGATCGCATGTATATAAGAATGGTTTAAATGAAAGAAAAGTATGTTTTAATATAAAACTAGAACTCACTCAGCAACGCTGACTTTTTATGTGTTTCCAGTTGACAGGTAGTGTTGCTGAGGATGGCACAAGGCGGCTACTCAGCTCTTTTGGGATGGCATTCCTTTGTTAATATTTTTGCAATGTAATATGATGAATGTATTTATAAAACAAAGTGGTGTTTGTAGAGGATTCAGATAAACGGGATTACTTAAGGAATCCTCTACTACTAAAGGTCACTGTTTATGACTATTTTGAAACCGTTTAATGATGTAGTACTTTGTTAAAGCTTTTATGATGAAATGAATGTCTCTTTTGAATGCTTCCGCTAAAATGATTACAAAAGATAATCAAAAATATATGTTTAAACAGCGATGAGGATCCAACTGTAAACGTCCCGGGAACGGGGCCTTACAATGTGACTAAGAATTCTTCACTAACAACAGCAAATGATCCCCAAAGTCTTAGCATAGGATCAATTACTGTTGTATTTTCTTCAGTTCATTTTAAAGAGCCCAAGACCAATAAGGCTTCGGTTTCCAAATGTAACTAACTCTCTTTTATTGTGCAGAAACAACTGAAAACCAAGAAAAATGTAAGGATTATTGATAGTAGTTGTTCCAGGCACATGACAGGCATTGGCTCTTTGCTTCAAAACTTTAAGAGAATTGATGGAGGGCCAGTTGCTTTTGGAGGAGATGCTGGAGGTTACATTACAGGAAGGGTTAGGGTCATAAATGGTAAGCTCAGTATTAAGAAGGTAAACTTTGTTAAGGAGATTGGACATAATTTACTAAGTGTATCCTAATTTTGTGACTAGAGAGATAACATGGTCTTTACTGAGCATGAGTTCATTGTTCTCAAGCCAGGGGTGGTCATTCCTCAAGAGCATATCCTGCTTAGAGCATCCCGGAAAGGGAACATGTACAAGATGGATTTGCAGGAAACATCCCCTTCTGGAGAAGTTTCTTGCTTTCTATCTAAAGCAAGTAATGATGAGTATTTCCTTTGGCATAAAAGAATGTGCCATGTAAACTTTAAGAATATAAATAAATTAATTAAGAATAATTTGTCAACCGGAATGCCAAATAAAGAGTTTACAAGTGATGATCACTATGTTGCATGCCTGAAAGGGAAACAACACTTGGTGTCTCACAGGCCAAAGGAAAAGAACTCTATCACAACTCCCCTACAGTTAGTACATAAGGATCTCTTTGGGCCCACTAGTGTAACAAGTCTAGGAAGGTCCTCATACTGTTTAGTGATCACAGATGATTTCATAAGATTAACTTGGTTTTTCTTGCTTAGAACTAAGGATGAGATTCCTTAGATCTTGAAGAATTTTATTATGAAAATTGAGAATCAAAGAGATCAACAAGGTAAAGATCATAAGATGTAATCAAGGAGCTGAATTCAAGAACCAAATCCTTGACACATTTTATGATGAAAAGGGTATTACAAGACAATATAATGCTTCCAGGACTTCTCAGCAAAACAGTGTTACTGAGAGGAGAAACATAACACTTATTGAAGCTGCAAGAACCATGTTGTCTGACTCTAAACTGCCCATCACCTTCTGGGCAGAGGCAGTTAACACTACCTGATATGTGCTGAATAGAGTTTTAGTAATCAAGACTCATGGTAAGACTCCTTATGAACTATGAAACAAAAAAGAACTTTAATTGGTTTTCTCAGATCATTTGGATGTCCGTGCACCATCTTGAATACCAAAGATCAAGTAGCCAAGTTTGCTGAGAAATCAGATGCTGGACAGTTTATTGGATACTCTTCCTAAGCTAAGGCTTATAGAGTATACAATCTCAGACTAAAGTAATTAAAGAATCAACCAATGTGATCTTCAATGAGCATACTCCCTATGTGAAAGGTTCTGGTCCTGACTGGCTATTTGATGTTAATTTAGTTACCAACTGTTTTAACAAATCTTTTGAAGATGTTTGAGGATCTACAGGTAACACATCAATAAAAGATCCTAACCTAAGATTTGAGCTGAGAAGATAAAACAAAGACTACTACTTCAGCTCCACTTGTAACTAACCCTGCAAGTGAAGTTCCTATCAGCACAACAATGACAAATCAAGCTGATACATCTAACATGCCTGAAAATTCCAGCTTAGAGGCACAAAACACAAATGAAGGAACTTCAAATGTAGGAGGAAATGGGGGTGGTAATAGTGATTAAGAATTTCTTGATACTGATAACCACTCCATTGAAGACAACATCATTGGATCAAGCTTCTCTTGATAAGTGTGCTGATATGGTGGGAGACACTTCAATGCTAGATCTAAACTTCTCAAATTTAGATCTGTCTAATCAACTTTCTATGATGCCTAAACTTAGGATCCACCACTCACACTCCACCACAAACATCATTGGAGATGTTGAAAAGTGGGTGAGGATAAGAGGACAAACCCATGACAAAAATGTTTGTCTATACTCTTGTTTCTTGTCCCAGATAGAGCCAAAGAAAGTTGACGAGGCTTTAAAGGATGTAAGTTGGGTTGAAGCAAGAGGAGCTGCTTCAATTTAAAAGACAAAAGGTTTGGAACCTATGCCTTCTTCCTCAAGGGAAGACTATAATAGGAACCAAGAGGGTGTTTAGGAATAAGAAAGATGATAGAGGTCTTGTCATCAAGAATAAGGTAAAAATGTTGTTCAAGGGTACATACAAGAAGAACGAAATGATTACACTAATGTTTTTGCTTCTGTAGCAAGACTTGAAGCTGTTAGGATATTCCTGGCATTTGTTGTTTATGGACTTTAAGGTCTACTAACTTGATGTAAAGTGTGCATTTTTATATAGGGTGATTGATGAAGAGGTGTATGTCAAACAACCACCTGGTTTTGCAGACCCAAATCATCCTGATTATGTGTGCAAGCTTGATAAAGCTCTTTATGGGCTGCACCAATCTCCAAGGAAGTTCTATGAGACACTATCTCAGTATATCTTTTAGCATGGCTATAAGAGAGGTACTATAGATGGAAATCTCTTCATAGAAGGAACAGGGAGTGACTTGATACTGGTTCAAGTATATGTAGATGACATTGTCTTTAGGTCAACTAATCTAAAGCTCTGCAAAGACTTTAAGAAGCTGATGAAGAATAGATCTGAAATGAGTGCCATGCGGGAACTCAATTTTTTTCTAGGAATTCAAGTGAAGAAAGTTGATAATTACATCTTCATAAGTAGTTAAAGTATGTACATGACATGCTTACAAGATTCAACATGACTGAATGTAAGGTTGCAAGATCTTGAGGGGGAATGTGTTGATGAACATCTTTACAGGGCTATGATTGGGTCTTTCATAAATCTTATACCTAACAGGCCTGATATTATGTTTGCTACATGTATATGTGTAATATATCAAGCCATCCCCAAGATGTCACACCTAGTTGCTGTCAAAAGGACTCTTAGATATCTCAAAGGTGCTCCTAAGCTAGGCCTTTGGTATCTAAAGAATTCTAACTCTAATCTGTATGCCTATATAGATAATGATTATGGTGGCTGCAACATGATTGCAAAGTCCACATCTGGGGGATGTTAATTTCTTAGTGGAACTATAGTCTCAAGGCAATGCAAGAAATAATCCTGTGTATCTATATTAACTGCTGAAGCTTTATACAATGCTGCTGCAAGCTGCTGTGCTCAAATGCTTTGGGTTCAGAATCAGATGCTGGACTATGGATACAACTTCAAAGAGACTTCCATCGACATAGACAACAATAGTGTTATCTCTATCATAGAGAATCCTGTGCATCACTCGAGGAAAAAACACATCAACATCTGGTATTATCTAATTAGAGAAAATTATGAAAAAGGGATTGATAAAACTAGTCGAGGTTGACACAAATGAATAATATGCTAATCTATTCATTAAGACTTTTGATCAAAAGAGATTTAAATATCTTGTTTAAGCTATTGGGATGATTAACCTTGAGTAGATTTTCATAAAGCTTAATCAATATTGTTTCTAAAAGGAATTGTATGTCCTAAGTTGCCTAGATAATCATCTCCATAAGCCCAGTTTATCTTGGGAAACAATCTTTTCAAATGATATTCCTTAGAATTTTTGAAATCTTAAATATATTTTCTTTCGGAATACATCAACATTGCCTTCGAAAGAATTATAAGTCTTCAAATCAGATAACTACTTACAAGAAATTTACCTTCGGAAGAAATGCTGATATTTCTTCCGAAGCCAAAAATATGCTTCTAAGTACTTATATGCATTTGAAAAACAAATTTCTTTCGAAAGCAATTATGTATTGGAAGATTTATTCTCCTTAAGAATAAAACATCCAAGCTTTAATATCTTTTGAAACCAAATATTCCACTGAAGAGAAAATACTTCAGGTAATTTTTCTTCCAAGCAAATTTTCACAAAGCTAAGGGATATCTTCCGAAGTCAAAATTTGGCTTTGGAAGTTTTTCACAAAAGTTCCAAAGATAAATTACCTTCAGAAGAGTTTCGACTTCCAAGAAAAACTACCTTTTTGGGCACTTTTCTCAGAAGTGGGATCGACATTCGGACTTCAAAGTTTATTCTTTTGCATTACCTTTGCCTCAATTCCATTTCATATAAATATACCCAACGGTTCCCCCCTCTTTCACTATCTTATCCATCTAAAAATTCTTTTAACCTAAATTCCCACTCACCGTCTTTGTTTTTACCTTTCTTCAACTCAAAGCTACCATAAATGGCGAACCTTGACTATGAAACCAACCTGATTTTTCCATACATCTTCACAGGCAGCACAATCAAGTTGCTCTGTTGAACTCTGAGGAAAATCCAAGTTTCTCAGAGGTTTGAAGCTTTCTTTCTCTATCTAACTACTTCACCTCCCTCACCATTGATCCACCACTCTATGAGGATCAACTTTTGGACTTTTGGAGGACCTGCCAAGAGGTCACCATGGATGCGGAGAGGGCACTGTCTGCCATAGTGTAGGGGAGGACAATCAGGGCACTGTCTGCCATAGTGTAGGGGAGGACAATCTTCATCACTCTAGATTCCATAAACTCTCATCTATAGCTGGATAACGCAGAAGGTGAATCGTCCTTCCTAAAATCTACTGTTAACCACACATTTAAGCAGATGGGCTATGAAGGTGACTTCTCAGTCAGAGCCTTTAAGAAAGGGAAGGTTTCCTCTCAGTGGAAGTACATCCTCCATGTCATTATCCACAACTTATCTAACAAACAAGGAGGTTGGGACCAAATTCTACAAGACCTCTCTTTCATAGTCCATGGGACAGTTCATGGGGTCAAGTTCAGGTATTAACAATTTGTGTACACTAATTTTGTTGCAACCTTGGACTGCTTAGAATATTATATGTTCCCTAGATATGTCCATCACATTCTCAACTGTGAACTAGGCTCACGATTGAAGGGAACATGTAATATTTTAAAATTAGGACAGATAAAGCCTGACATCTTCAAGACTATGAGAAAGCCAATTGTTGGCTTCTCAGGGGTAGAAACAGCCCTGGTCCTAAAAATGTTAGAGCTCATTACTCAAGGTAACAACCTTGCAACACCAGCTAGTGTTGAACCCACACCTTCTACTTCAATACCACCCACACAGCCTCAAATAACCCTCACCTACCAAAGAAAATCCAAACAAACCTTTGCACATGTTATTCAACCTGTGCAGGCCCCCATATCACCACCAATACAGGAGGAAGTGGACACTAGAGCTCCTACTTCTCCTGAGGAGCAAACCATTCCCATTTCATAAATGATCAGTCATGAGGTTCCTCATGCTCAGGCTGATGAGCTCATCACCCAAGAAGCCTTAAGCCTTCACTCAGAGTCTTAACACTTCAGTGAACAACCTTCAGGGGAAAGTTACCATCCCCAACCCCTAGATCTAAACCAGCCAATTCCCAGCCTAGACTTCTATGATAATGAGTATATGGCACTCAGTGAGTATCATGAGTCTCTCTTCTCTTTCCCTGCTTAAAGATAAATGAGTACTCCTATGTCACCCGTATCTAGCCCACATCATCCACCCCCTACTGAGGTGGATCTTCCTGAACCTGTTCAGGAGATCCATATAGTAGAGGCTCTCACTTCTGCAAGTGCTTACATCATTAATACCTAAACCATGGCAACCCAGCACATTAACACTTCAACTGAAGCTGTCTGTGAGTAGGGGAAATCCAGCAGCCAAGAATAACAAGCTGGTAATAAGGAAGAATACTTAGGTCCAATTCTCTTATCCCCAAGTGATTCTTCTACCGAAGATGAGGGGAATCTCAGACTAAAGGTGCAAAAACTGATAAAAACATGCACCTATTTAGTCTCCAAGGTTAGTCAATTGGAATCTCAAGTGACTACCTTGCACAGAAGGGTCAATGATCAGTAACTTGAGATCTTTGATCTAAAGGAACAACTAGCTAAGAGACCCTTCAGGAGGACTCAACCAGGAACAAAAGAACTTGTGGATGTGATAGACTTAACCTCCAGCTCACCTATGCAAGTGGGTGATGCTATCAAAAAGGGGGAGGAAGCTATCACAATCACAGAACCCGAGAGTCTTTCTCAGAGTATGGACACTAAGGATTCACTACCCTCACTTGTAATTGTCCATACTCAGCAACCTTCTCAAGTTCACATTGATGCAAACTCTCTCATACAAAGTCTGTTTGAGGAGGGTATACCGATCGCAATATCATTCCCACCCTATAGAGATGTAAATGAAATACTAGGGTGGATGTATGATACAAATAGAAGAGCCCTGATACTGCATACATTTCAAGGGTAGCAAAAGGTCTTCAACTTTGAGACCTTGAACTACTATGACAGTCTCTCTTTAGTCCATATGCCATTTGTCAACCAAACTCAACACAGGCAGTCTAACATATTGGCTGAGAAAATTCAAGACAGGATTATTGAAGAGTTAAGGCATAGAAGAAGGCAAATGCAAACAGGCAATATAATTGGTCAACTGAATGTTGAGGTGGAACCCAAGATTAGCTTTGAAGTAGGAAACATTGACTGAAGGCCCAGTGATAGAAGTTGTGAGCATTGTCACAAAAACAACTACTTCAACATCCTCTACCCTTAGTGTGGCACCAATTATTGAACGAGCTTTACAACCTCTCTCTGGCCAGAGCTTGACTACTGAACCAAGCAATGAAGGCCAAAGCTCTCTCCACCCTGAGTCACCAAGGCCTGTGAATGACAAAGGGAAGAGGAAAATGACCTCTAAGGAGTTTGAGGAGGAGGAGAGAGAGAAGAAGAGGAAGTTAAGGGAAGAGAGTTTAACTGGTTTCTCAGGCTTCATGGAAGCTGCAATCAGGACAGCCCCAGGCCAAACACTCAAGATGATGAGTTGAGGGCTGTCAGATTGAACTATTTAGGAACCAAGAACTACAATATTAATGAACTCTTCTCTCTTCCCTTAGAAGAGCTAAATGAACTGGCAGACTTATATGACAAAAGAGAAGAAGGAGACAGAGGATGTAGAATTGCTACTCAGAGTTAAAGTAGAAAGAAGGCAAAAGAGGCTGTACAAACATGCTCCTACTCTCTCCACAGTTCATAAAGCCCTGAGAGAGAGGCTGTGGTAACTGAACAACCTCAGGTAGACAAGGAGGCTGATAGACAAAACATGATGAACTACTTGAGTGCCATAGGTCTCTATCAGGCATTTGTACTTCTTCCTCTCTCATATGAATATGTTGAATTTGAATATCTTAAGCAGGTGGAACAACAGTTCATCAATGAACAAGAAAGATGAGGAAAGAAGCTACAAAGTCAAGAGCCATCATCCAAAAAAGTCAAAAGAATTCTGTTGAAAGGTAGAGGATGATGAGCTTCTTAAAGCTATATGGATTCTTTAGAAGGAGGCTTGGTGCAATGTCTCTATCCACTATGGATGAGCACATTAAGTGATCAAGCAGAAGATTAGAAAGGGAGAGCTTGTGGATTTGCATTCTCCACCAAGCCAAGCTCCTCCTGAGGTTGAGGTTACGGTTGAACCAACACAGGCAACACAACCTGGACCTTCAGCTACATCTCATCCAACCTTATCTTTAATTCCATAGCAGGGTTCTACTCTCCTCCTTCTAAACTTGTGAGGGAAGAGAACCCAACTGAGAGAGGCACAACAGAACAACCTGGTACTCAAGACTAGGCCTCCCAGTTAAACACTCCAAAGAGGAAGAAAAGGATGGACATGAAGAGAGTATCTAAGAAGTCAAAGGCATCCACTTCCAGACCTTAGGATGAGCCAAAGCATCCTGAGGAAGTACAACAAGAGGCTGCTCAACCAACTGCTACTCAAGCACAACCTTTTGCAGCTGGAAGACCCATCTTGTCTTAGACCATTGCTTCTAATCCAGACAGATGGTATGTCATCAGAGATCAAGGTGGTCTACTTCTTGCAAGACATGCTTGATCTACCTCTACATGATCTCTATGACATGAGAAGGTATTATGATAGTCTGAAGAATCCTGATCAAATGATGAAAAAGTGAATGATCTTGATCCTAATGAGGACCATTAACTGCTAAACAATCTTCTCTGTTTTGGTAGCATCAGCCTAGGGAAGTTTGCAAGGTTATATAAGAAGGATGATGTAACCAAAGCAACCTAAGGCTTCCTGCATGTATGCAGTTAGTACAAGTAGAAGTTGCTTCGGAAGTTTTACACTAAGCACAGAAAATACTTCAAGTGTAAAATCTTCCGAACCCAAAGACCAAATCTTCCAAAGCCAAAATATGAAGTCTTCAGAAGCTTCAAGGACAAAGTCTTCCGAAGCCAAAAGAAGTGAAGACAGGTTTCTTTTGAATACAGAGGAGAATATGCTTTTCTTGGATGTACTTTTGCATATAGCTGAACCACTTTCCGCTGCACCTCTGAAGACTCGCTAACTTGCATGAGTTGGTGAAAGGTCCATACTTTTGCAACTGTACATTGAGGTCTTGATTCTGTAACTTTCTACTTTATGTAATTTTATCCTTTTTGTGATATATTATAATATGAGCTATGACATGTCATATTCACTAGTCAAAAGGCAAATCTGCCTTTTGACTCTACATTGATTTTGTTGTCTTTCAATGTTCCAACTGGCTTTCTAAGTGTAGCCGGTTGTACAGTGTAGTATAAAGTATCTCAGGGTCTTGTATCTTATTTATGCATTGTAACACTAGTGAACAAACTTGAGATTAATATATAACATTCTAAAACCATATATATTGTTCCTGAGTTATGTCTTATTGGTTGCTAGTTTTCTTTTCATCTTGTTCTTAAATCTGGTTCCCTATTTGAACTGTTAAGTGTTCTAACACTCCTCTCATTATGAGACTGATTGTATTGATCTCCCTTAACCGGTCCTGCACAAGCTTTTGCCAAGAAGATTATGAATCATTACACGCAATATGGGAGAGATACAAAGGTCTCCTTCGGAGATGCCCATATCACAGACTTGATATGTGGTCGTAGTGTCAAACATTTTATGATGCAATCAGCCGAGCACACAAACAAGTTGTCATTTCAAAGTAAAGGAGGATATTTCAGAAGTGTCATGCCAACCGAAGCATACCAAGCCCTAGAAAAAGTAGGTAAGAAAAGCTTTGCTTACACTCCCTAAAGAAACAAACGTGATTATAAAGGCATTCATCAAGTAGGTTTGGAAACCCTTGTTGCAGCCCAATTAAAAGCCCTAACCAAGCAGTTCGAGCAATCGCAAGCCGAGCTGAACAATTGTGAAGATTCTCACATGACCAACTGCATATCCATAAATCATGATGATGGTTGAAGATATTGATTATGTAGGATGTCCAAGAAATTCATAAAACAAAAAATCAAATCGGAGAAGCAACTCGAATTACAAAGATTCTGGAAACAAGCAATAATCATGTGGATTCAACCGAAAGCCACCCTACCAATAACAGAAACCACCATACCAAGGTCCAAGCAGTAGTAACCAAGACCGTGGAGCATCATCAATGGAATACTTATTGAAGCAATTATTGATTACAACACAAGCCATAGACGAAAACATCCAAAAATTTGATCAAAGAAACAAGGAAAGGTTCCAAAGAAACAAAGCTGACATCAAAAGCAACGAAGCATTATTATAAATCATTAAACACCAAGTAGGTTAGATACTATAATTATCTGAAAGACCCTGAGGTGCTTTGTCTAGTAACACTGTGACAAAACCTAATGAACAAGTGAAAGCCATCACTACAAGAACTGGCAAAACCACTCAAGATGATGCTCCTTCATTAGAACCAGTCTTGGAAGAAGTTGAAATCAAAACTCCAAGTAATGCAAGTGAATAGGAAAAGCAACATGTTGCTTGTAAAGGACTAACTAAGAAATACGTACCACCACCACCCTTTAAAACAAATTAAAGAACTAACTAAGAAATATGTACCACCACCACCCTTCAAAACAAACTATCATAAAAGATTATTGATCGAGTATGCTTTATCATACCTTGCCTAATTGGAAATTTTTTTGTTAGTAACACCATACCTAATTTAGGTTCTAGCATTAACCTCATGCCTTATGCGGTTTTTGAAAAGTTAAACTTAAATGAACGTACACCAACCCGTATGAGCATTCAGTTAGCTGATCATTCCGTCAATATTTAAGGGGCATTGTTTAAAACCACTTAGTTAAAGTCAACAAATTCATATTTCTAGTTGATTTTGTGATCCTTGACATGGATGAGAATAAAAATGCTCCTATTATCTTAGGTCAATGTTTCTTAGCATCCGCTCGATCTCTTATTGATGCTTGCACCTATAGACTTACACTTAGAGTGGATGAGGAGGAAGTAATATTCGACATAGGACAATCCATGAAACATCCTCAACATCATTATGGCTCACTCTACTACATTGATGTATGTGATTCAGTTTTAAGCTATTATTTGAGGGAAACCCTCGAAAATGAAGCTTGCAACACTTAATTAATAGAAATCTGAACAATCAAACTCATCTATGATGATCAAACCATTCCAGAACTAGAAGTTGAAGAAGCATCATCTTATCAAGAATCATTGCGATCATCTAAGATTCTCCAGTTATAGAACTCAAATAACTTTTTTCTCATCTCGAATACGCATTTCTTGAAAACACATCTCAACTTCCTTTCATTATCTCATCCACCATATTGAATGATGAGAAAAATAAGCTATTAAATGTGCTCAAAGAACCTAAATAGGCAATTGCTTAGAAAATCATGGACATATGGAATCAATCCATCCTTCACACTCACAAAATTCTTATGGATGAAAACTTTGAATCCGTCATTCAGTCTCAAATATGATAAAATCCAAGCATGCAAGAGGTTATAAAGAAAGAGGTAACCTAACTGCTAGATGCCGGTTTGATTTACCCTATTTCTAATTCTCCTTGGGTTAGTCCCATCCAAGTTATTCCAAAGAAAGGAAGAATGACTGTTACAACCAACAAGAAGAATAAGCTCATTCCAACTCATACGATTACAGGAAGGAGAGTTTGTATTGATTATCGTAACTTAATGATGCCACAAGTAAAGATCACTTCCTTTTACCACTCGTCGATCAAATGCTTGAAAGATTATTGGAAAAAATGTTCTATTGTTTCCTTGATGGTTTCTCAGGTGATATCCAAATTCCAATTGCTGCTAAAGATCAAGAGAAAATGACATTCACATATCCATATGACACATTTGCTTATCGATGAATGCCTTTTGGTTTATGCAATGCCCACATTACATTTCAACGATGCATGGTAGCAATCTTTTATGACATGATCAAATATTTCATGGAAGTTTTTATGGATGAATTTTTCATCTTTGGAAAGTCACTTGAATAATGTCTTGAAAATCCAAAACAATATGTTTTTTAGATGTGAAAATTCTAACCTTATATTAAATTAAGAAAAGTGTCATTTCATGGTTACGAAAGGAGTAGTGTTAGGACACAATATCTCTAGAGTAGGACTTAAGGTTAATTAAGCCAAAGTTAACACTATTCCAATCTTCCACATCCCACAACCATGGAAGCAATCAGAAGCTTCCTAAGTCACGCAAAATTTAATTGACGATTCATCAAGGATTTCTCCAAAATCGCACGACTGGTGAGTCAACTCCTTGAGAAAGACATGCAATTTGTATTTTCTTATTAATGCATTAATGCATTCAATTTGCTGAAGGGGAGTCTGAAAACATCTCCGATCATGGTTTCCCCTGATTGGACATTACCATTTGAACTCATGTGTGATGCAAGTGATTTCATGATAGGAGCCATGTTAGGCCAAAGGAAAAACAAAGAATTCCACCTATTTTACTATGCAAGAAAAAGCCTACACGATGCACACGAAAACAACACCATGATCGAAAATGAATTTCTAGCGGTAGTTTTCGTGTTTGACATATTCCGCTCATATTGCGTCCTTTCAGAAACAATCATTTACACCAATCATGTAGCCCTTCATTATCCTCTCAACAAACAAGACGCAAAGTTGAGACAGATATGTTGGATACTTCTACTGTTAGGACCGTGTATGTACGAAGTATTAACTGATTCAACATGAAACCTAATCAAATAGTGCGGAATCCTCTTTGATTGATGATCCAATCAGTGAGAACATGAACCCGGATCAATCTAATGATAGAACAACGTTAAGAATGGGTAGAAAATGATCTGATGAACTATGAACTTTGATGGATGTGATAGAGCTCTCTGGACGGCTAGGGTATGAAATAATTCGAAGTGTTCTGTTTTTTCACAAATTACATGGTATTTATAGGTTGTAGTGTACAGTCGTACTACACAGCCATTAGCATACGATTCGTTCATACGCACGAGTGAAGTATACGATTGGTTCAATCGTGCGACTGAGCTAGTCTCATGACTCAGTCATGCGACTGAGCCAATCACCTGGTTCAGTTATGCGACTGGTGCATAAGCATGGTCCATTAGCATGAATAACCATAAGACTAAGTCAAACACATTCCTGAATCATTATTAACTCAGGACTATGAATAACTACTACAAACCATATATAACATTCATTCAGGCGTATATTTATAAACAATATAAGAATAAGACATATACAATAGTAAATAAACATTCAAGCACACATCATATACCTGAAATACCCTTGTATTACACATACGTAAGAATGAAAGACATAAACGTTTAAGTACAATGAACTAGGGACATCGTGTATCAACATCTACTACAAGAATTCAACGTCAAACTTCGTTATAACAAAAGAGCGGAAAATATTGTTTTTGATAATCTCTCGCGTCTTGAAAATCCAAACCCTTCGCAATTTAAGGAACTCAAAATAAATGAAAAATTTCCTTGAATGTTGTATAATTTCACGTGGGAGAACATGTCTTACTGTATGACATACTAGTATCTCAGCCGATAGTTACACAAAAAGATAAAGTAATTACAAAATATAGCATTAATTATTATCAAATCATCCCAAAGAATAGTTTAATAATGATAAGTTCGAGAAATCATTTGCGGAAGCATAAATAGTAAACCTTTTATAATATAAATGGTGCAAAACATGCGCAACCCAAGTTTATGTAAACTTGTAAAAACAAACATATAATTGTTTTGTAAATCAACTAGCAATGTAATGAAATGATGCCTAAACCCTAAACCCTAAACGTGCGCACCTTACAAACCTAAAAGAAACTTGCTAGAGTGTCAACACAGAGTTGGCGAGTTCACAGGCTTTGATAAACAATATATAGTTGAAAGCAGATCCAATGAACAAAATAATAATATCAGCAGATAGTATTCTACATAACAAGTTACATAGTGTATGAAATTCGCAACCAAAGCTGACAGATATAAGTATGCCTTGGTTGTGGTTACCTGACCATAAAAAAATATTTTAGTTCAATTAAACACCCTTTTGACGTGCAGTGGTGCTAGCGTGACTAGCCCGGGTGGGGTTTGTCAAACATAGTAGATCTATTTAGAATTACCTTGCTAAAGAACATACATTAACGGTTCAAAAGAGAGGACTTAAATTGGTACAATACTAGTAAACTTGTGATAATTACAGTAATACTGATCAAAGGAATGAACATTTAACTGAACATGTTTCTTTTTCCCAGAAAGAGTTTAAGTAAAGTAGGGTCGTAAACTTACCTTGAATGCACAACAACAAATAAATCCGGGCACAAGTGATTGGGTTCCATTAACCTGAATTTCATTTAATATTTAATTAATATTAAATATTAATGGTTTGGCGATCACGATTCGGTTACAACACAATCTATCGGTTTGTTTCCCGCATCCACAAGCACACTACCCAACACTAATTCACATTAAATGTAAGAAACCTAGTTAACATGTTTAAAGATACACTTTATGCTTTTTAATTATACGACTTTTTTATAATAAACACTTATACGCTCCAAAAGTGTATATATATACATATATATATATATATATACATATATATATATATACATATATATATATATATATATCTATACTATATATATATTCATTTGAGAAGGGCACCAAGTTAATTTCATACAAATCTCTTAAATTTAAGAGATGTACATCTCTTAAAGCATAACTTACAACTCATTAAAGCATAAGGTCTTTCAGAGATGTACATCTACAGATTTGCTTTTCAAAATTCAAAACCCTCAAAGGTTTTCAAAATTCAAAACCCCATATCTCAAAAAATTTCTCCCTCACGGTGGTTAAATGAGAGAGATGAAGACGATGAACAGAAGCAAAGACAATAGCAGCAAACTCAACTCCGTCTTCTACGCACACACTTATCACCCTATTCAAGCCGGTAGCATCGACGGCACCGACGGCACCGACGTTCTTCCTCACGACAACGCCGTCTACAGAGCCCCCTTATGTTCTTCCGCCGGCCTCTGTATGTTGTTTTTCCCTCTCTTCACTTCAAATTTAATCCTCAGTTTCTTTACTCAACTCCTTTACTTGTTGCAGATGATCCGTTGGGCGATCCCAATGTCATCGGAGAAGATACGCTTTGTGGCGGTACGTTGCGATGATCCTTCACTCAACTCCTAGCTGTAAAAAGACGTAATTTTTATGATTGTTTTTTAAATCACCTTCTAATGGCAGCTGAATTGCATAGTTTTTTATTGTATGACCATTTATTTGTGTATTATCAGGGAAGTGCCAGATGAGGTATACAAAAGTTTGGATGCAGATGGTGAAAGTGAAAACTAGTGGGAGGTAATCATCAACATACATTCTTTTGTATAAAAATCACCTTTTTATGTTCTCATTTCTCAAAGCTGAGGCTTTACATGTTTAATTGAACAATTTGCTTCCACTG
>BJCO01722061.1:0-18862 GCA_018326465.1 Flaveria floridana | reverse complement strand
GGGGAGTTTGTTGATACATCTTTATGTACCTAGTTTATGATCTTAAATGTAAAGTCTTTCATGTCTTACACTGATGTAATCTGATGTAATGTGATGATTCAACGATATATGAAATGCATTTTGATGTTTATTTGTGATTGATTATATCATATTATCATTGTATTGAATGTGATTCACATGTATGAACTTAATATATAGGTTTGATGTTGTTTTTTATAGTTCTAAGTCAAGAAGAACTTAGAAATGTGTTCAACTTAGTCATGTGGTTATTTATGCTAATGGACCATACTTATGGTACATACTCATGAATGAACCATACTTATGGACCAGTTGCACGACTGAACCAGGTGACTGGATTAGTCGTATGATTGAGACATAAGGTTGATTCAGTCGCACGACTGAACCTTCAGTCAACAGCATGAGTCAGTCGCACGATTGAACCATGCTAATAGTTCAGTCGTACGAATGAACACTGAAAACCTATAAATACCACATAATTCGTGGAAAAACATAACACTTCGAATACTTTCATACCCTAGCCGTCCAGAGCGTTCTAAGTCGCCAATCCAAGTTCATAGTTCGTTCCTGATCGATTCCAACTCGTTCTTAACGTTTGTTTCATCTTATATCGATCAGGTTATTCGTTCTCACTGATTGGATCGCCAACCAAATAGAATTCCGAGCTATTTGATCTGGTCTCACACAGAATCCGTTAGTACTTCGTACGTACACAGTCCTAACAATCGGCATATTTTATACCCATATGTGACACTTACAAAACATCAAAGTTGGCTCGTATATACATTGATGAAATTGTGAGTCATCATAGGGTACCTTTGCACATCATATCCGACCGAGACGCTCATTTCACTTCATATTTTTGGTCGTCTATGGAAGAACTCTTGGGTACTCAGCGGGATCTAAGCACGGCTTAACATCCTCAAATGGACGGTCAAACCGAGGGGACCATCCAAACCTTGGAGGATTTGCTACGTCGTTGTGTTCTTGACTTTGGTGGTGACTGGGATACGCATTTACCGCTCGTGGAATTTTCGTATAATAATAGTTATCACTCGAGTATCAAGATGGCACCTTTCGAAGCGCTTTATGGTCGTAAATGTCGTTCTCCGATCTGCTAGACTGACATTGGTGAAAACTTCATCACTGGTCCTGAACTTATAAAAGAAATGACCGATAAAGTCTCCATAATTCGCAAGAACCTTGAAGTGGCGAGAAGTCGACAAAAGAGCTATGCCGATAAGCGACGTAAACCATTGGAATTCCAAGTTGGGGATATGGTTCTTCTTAAGGTGTCACCATGGAAGGGCGTTGTTCGCTTTGGGAAGAAAGGTAAACTGGCTCCAAGATTTGTAGGACCCTTCAAGATTCTAAAAAGAATCGGGAAAGTGGCTTATAAACTGAAACTACCCTCAGACCTTAGTGGAGTTCATCCGTTTTCCATGTCTTAAATTTGAGGAAGTGTTTGACTGACGAAAGTCTGCATGTCCCGTTGGATGACATCCAGATCGGCGAGTCATTACACTTTGTTGAGAAACCCGTTGAAGTCATGGATCGCATTATGAAGAAGACTAGAACCACAACTACCCCAATCATCAAGGTTCGCTGGGAAAATAAGCGTGGAGCTGAGTTTACTTGGGAGCGCGAGGAACATTAGAAGAAGAAGTACCCATATTTGTTCGTATAGTTTCATTCCTAATTTCGAGACGAAATTCTTATAAGTTGGAGAGACTGTAACATCTCGTATTTTTCGTTAAATAAAAGTTAACCTTGTTATAGTTTTGTAAGGACCATTGTTGTCAATTATGAAACTTGTGGATTACTTATGCTTGATTCTTTGTGTGACTTTAATTCTTTAATTTGAAAGTTAATAATTTAACTATTAAATTAAACATAATAATAATAATAATAATAATAATGATAATAATAATAATAGTAATAATAATAATAATAATAATAATAATAATAATTATAATCATAATAACATTAATAATTATAATGATAATAACAATAATAATAATAATAATAATAACAACAACAACAACAACAATAATAATAAAAAATAATAATAATAATAAATATTATTATTATTATATTAATAATAAGTTATAAAAGTTAACAAGTTAGATTAATGTTAAACTTAAAGTTAATTAAGGGGGTGTTTTTATCATTTTATAAACTTTAAAAGAAAGTTATTTGCATAAAATAATAATAAATCAAACTACAAGGGCCAATGTGCAAAATTTAAATTACAAATCCAACCCCCGCCTACTTTCATCCCTGTTTTTCCGGGTTTCAACAATAGAAATCGGTTTCTAGCCGTTTATGAAGGGGATTCGAACCTGTATATGCATTTTAATTAGGTATATCATCGGTTACAAGATCGTTCGAGCTCACGTAACCGTCGACCATCAAGCTTACAACGTTCAGGAATTAAACTCCATTAATAATTGAATTAATTCAACCTAACCGAACGTCTATCTATCCCGAAACGTTTACAACTCTCAATTTCACCTCAAACACACACAAAACTCATACCCGATTCCCTCTAACACCGCGACCTGCAACTTAATCAAAACCCACCTTCCAAGCAACATAAACAAAAATTGACAGAGGGCTTTTCATCTTTGAGACCATTAGAAGCTCCCTATGCAGCGAATTTGATTATCTTCGCCGATTTCTCATCAACCGACTCGACATAGCCGCGGCCTGTTCTTCCTCTTGTTCACCCACAATCCATCTTCAACTCGGGTAATTAAACTTATGAACATACTCAAAATTATATGGGAAATCAAAGCCCCATGTTTATTTCTGTAATAGTAATCGATTCAGTGTTCAATTTGGTTGATTTCGAATTAGGATTCATACGGATTTGGGGAATTCTTTACCACTGTGTTCTTATAATTTAGGAACCGTGATATACCACTACCACGGCCCTGGTTCACTGCTTACCCACGCGCATTCTATACCCGAGGTCCCGGGTTCGAACCCGGCAACCTCAATTTTTTTAAAAAAAAAAGATTTTTGGACTTTAAATATATATATATATATATATATATATATTTAAAAATTTATAAAAAAAACAGTTTTATAAACTTTGTTTATTTTTAAAGTCACCTAATTATTTTCTATAAATTTATTACTTAAAATACTTTAGTATTTTTATTTTAAATAAATGTTATAATTAGTTTATTTTTATAAAAATTAGACTTTAAATAATAGAATAAACCATTAAATTTTTATTGGTTCAAAAACATTGCCTTTAAATTATTGTTTAAATCATGATTATTTCAAATAATTATAAAATTTTATTTAAACTTTATAAATTATTACAAATGTTTTCCTTTTCATTTATTTATATCAAATACTCAAATAGTATACTTCTTTTTCATTGATTCCAAAAAAATATAAGTGATTCCATTTGTTAAATTTAATTATTTGACAAAGCCTCAAACTTCACTTGAAACCCTAGTTCTCGTTAAATCGTTAATCTTATTATTAAACTTAAATCCTGTAATTATATACGTTTAGGTACCTTGTAAAGGAATTCATTGGAACATCGTCTATTATTCTTATTATCATCTTATACTCATATACGTCAGGTGAGTTTTTCATGCCCGTTTTTATAATATTTCACACGTTTTGGGGTGAAACATGTTAAACTTATCAAACTTACACTTGTAAACTTTTTATACTTGTAACGCACATGCAATTTAAACTTATTTTTGTCATGGTTATTTTATTATTGTGAGTGTTATATGAGATACATTATATGTTGACAATCATTAACTATTGCTAGCCTGACGACATCATAGATCTATAGGCCTGACAAGCCTATTTGGTGCTAAAGCCGATGTTACTGCCGGCTCCTGAGACGTATGTTTGTTCATCATGGGAATCAAGTACACTTAGCTAATCGTTATAAACTTGTAATCTTATTCTTGGTCAAAGTTTGATTGTAGCTATATGTGTTCTATTAACTTACATAATTCATAACCATTGACATGAATTGCTACTTGTAAATCTTTTGATATATTTATGTATACTTAACTCATGGAAACTCACCAACTTTCATAGTTGACCTTTTATTTTTAACATGTTTCAAGAAATGCTCAAGTTTGATGATCTCTTGAAATGTGCTCGCATCTAGGATTTGGACCTAGATAAATGAATAAAATGTCTTGGAGTATTTATCTTATGTTATGTTTATTTCTTGTTTGAGACTTATGGATGTAATTTGCATTTTAAAACTTATGATAATATATTTGTATTTAATCGTAGCGTTATATGGCTGTGAACAATATTAACCCTCACATCTCGATGATTCCGCCGTTAAGGTTGGGGTGTGACAATTTTATAGGTCAATGCATCCCGTCCGATGCCATTGATGTTTTTTAGAGGAAGCTTGATTTTTCACCCGCGTATATTGTACGGGAGATTCAAATAAATGTACATAAAGAGATGGACATGTGGACAAAACATTTACTTGTCCAACCCAAAAACATGAAAAAATATTTGATTAAAATTTTCAAATCGTACATTTATCCTTTAAAAACTGATAAAAAAGCTTCCGAAAGTCAAAACACATACACGGGGTCGTCCAAAAAAAGATAAGCAAAAAGACACAATATTAGACCCCCCCAGACATAGTTCATATGTGCTATATAGAGAAAATTTTGAAGTTCCGCCAATATATTCAAGTTATGTGGTGAAGTCAAAACAAGGGTCTTTACAGCGCAGTCAATTAATGTCTTCTAAAGTAAGAGGCAAAGACGAATTATCCTAACAGACATCCAAGTTTTCATATATCCCGGGTGACGAAGAAAAAAACAATTGTTTCCGACTTAGGGATTGGATTCCATCATTCTTTACCCGTATATTTCAGATGCGGATTATGTTTTAGCCGACGACAACTATGGTTTTCGTGTTGTAGCACTCGCTTTGGGATATGGTGAAAATCACTGGTGTTTTATTCGTACGGAACTTATAGCTGAGTTGGATGAAAACGAACATAGGTACGCTGTGATGTTTCACGATATAGTGCAAATAAGAGAATTATTAAACTAGAACGTGTTAGGTTCAGCTCCAAGAAAAAACTGGATGATAGTGCCACTTGTCGCAATCCTGATTGCTAACAGGTTTCGATTGGTTTTAATATTTATATCTATCGGTAATTCCGCTACTTTTTTCCCAATCTGGTTATCTACTCGTGATATCAGTGAACACCATATGACTGTGATTGCTTATGTTCAGAGTAGCCATTTTATTAGGATTCGATTAGTAGGTGACTATCTAATGCCTCTTCCGAGCGGATATTGGATCAAGTACAAAACAGAAAACGCTAATGATTGGGAGGTTATATACGGAACGCGAGTTCAAAAATATCTCTAACTACGGCCCACAGACACAGTTTAACAAATAGATTTAATATAATTGTTACATTTTTTTATGTAATTCAGTAATGTTTTTAGGTAATTATACATTTTTTAGATGTAATTTTTTAATTTTTTATGTAATTTATTAAGAATCTCTAAATATATAAATACGTAGTCAAATTAATAAACATTTAAATGTAATGGATTTGATATAATAATATTTACATACATCATCAAAATATATAAAGTTTTTTACATGAAAATAAAAATACAGGCCTAATATTTATTCTGGCGGTGACCGGCATTAAGAGGCCACACGGTTTCACTGTATACAACTAGTTCTTCGATTTGTTCTTGTCCGGAGTGCTGCCAATATTGTATACGTGATAGAAAATATAAAAAATACGATTCGAATTGTACGGAAATCGTCCGGACATTATGATGAATGCACCATGAATCATCACACGTATTTGGTAGGCATTCGTATGGAGAGTATATATGAACTTGTAGTGACTCCATACAAATCTTAAAAAGATACAAATTTTCTTCGTTATCAGTGATTGGTACATAAACCTGTAAAAAAATTTAATTCATGATTATAAGTTGATGATTTTAATTATATAACATAAAAATAGTATTACATTTTCAACTTCCCATAACGCGGAATACAGATAGTCACTATCGTCACCATATCCGTTACACTTAACGGATCCCGAGTATATTATGTTAAACCACTCAAATGGGAGAATCATCCAACGATTACTATCTGACAACTCTTCTGTTCTACGTATTTCTTCGTATCTCCATATTAGGAGTCTATTTGTCCACGTACGAACATGATGTAAAATAATAAGTTTTTTAATTGTTGGAATTAAAAATAAAATATAATTTACAATTAAAAACTTAAAATGATACCTCTGTTCATAAAGACACGTTCCCCTAGTAATTCACGTCAAAAATCTAACTGGATATCGGAATGACCCATGTAATACACCCTACATGTTTCGGCATCACCGTTACGTATAAACTGAATTACATTTTTAGATCAGTTCCTCCCATTCTGCCAATTATGGTTATCTATTGGATCGGAAATTTTTTCCACAATATCTCGTGAGTTTGAAGATGACTCATTGTGACGTCTTCTATTACTTTTGCGAGGAGACATTTTAACTGTTTCGTTTCTCACGAACCGTATAAAACAAGTAATATATGTTCGTTTATATAACGTTTATGCGGAATCTTAAATTAAATCAAATAATTGATTTACGTTTTTCAAGAAATAATACGTCACATCACATCATTATAAAATTAAAAAAATGCACGTAAATTGAGAAAATAGTATACCGAATCTTATTCAGAAGCTCACGGCCGTGAATAAAGTCACAGGTCGTGAAGGGTGCTCTTAACGGCCCGTAAGGTTGTTCACGGTCTCCCTCTTACGGCCCGTAAGGTCTTTCGCAGCCCGTTATTCACAAAAGCTGCAAAATTTAAAGTTGACGGTTTTAATGGGCCATAAGGCCCTTCACGGGCCGTGAAAAAAGTCAAAGGACGTCCCAGTAACACCTGACAGGGCGTCCCAATAGCTTGATCGAGATCGTAATATCCAATTTTGTTGTTATTGTCTGTCGACTGAAAGAAGATTGCAATATAATTATTTATCATTTGATATTTTGATGACTAGTTTGCGACTGAGTAATATTTTCATTCTTAGTATATTTGAATATAAGTTTACGATCATTTAGTTACTAAAATATATTTTTATTTATAGTTAACTGCCTTCACATAATCACGACCTGAATTTGCAGCCGTGGTGATTTTACCACTAAATAAACATGGATTTATCGAAGTCTAAGGTTTGTTCAGTTGAATCACCATATTATATCATTTAAAAATGTAAGTAGACAACTAAAAGTAAATACAAAACATAAAAGACTTAGTAATACCATTAAAAGCATATATAAAATAAAGGGATTTTACATATTTTCCCTTTTAAAGAATAAATTACATATTTCTGTGGTCCAAAAAATCAATTATATATTTTCCTTTTCTAAGACATTGCTATTACATATTTATTTATTTTATTAAAATTAACATATTTTATCTTAACTAGGATTGTACATCCTCGCGCGTTGCGCGAGTGCTATAAATCAAATACAAAAACGTGGTAGTTTCAACTTTTGGCTCAGATTCGCGTTCTCGTTGTGACTGCAAACCAAACATGTTTGTCACGCCAATACATGGCTATGATGATCTCACAAAAAATATGTTGTTTTGGTGTGGCGACCACGTGTAAATGGTTTGCAGCCTGTGACGATGACCGGGTCTGAGCCAAACCAATATAGAAACAACATTTGAGAGCAACAGAGACACAGAAAGAGGGTTAAATCAACAGGTACCTGGTGTATTGTTAGGCTCAGAGTTCGCAAAGCAATGAGTCAACCATGGCTGCAGGGCGGGTTGCAAGAATAAGCAGTCGACCTCAATCTGCGACACCCGAAAGGCAATCACCACATTTGAACCAAAATCTAATAACCCATCACAATTTGAAAGAGAAGTAGAGAACATACGAAGAGGCAGATTGACTTCAATAATATGAACATAATTTAATTATTATAATATATCATAATTTAATTATTATAAGTAAAAATTAATCTGAGTGGGGACAATAGACGTTAACAAATGCATTGAAGGCCACACGTTCAGAGGCAAAAATATTATTTCCGTAGTTTTAACAGATTCAAAAATTCTTCTTTGATTCTTTGATAACTAATGCAATTCTATTAATAATAGACACATACCATTGAGGTATACTAAAGTTAGTATTATATAAATAACAATCAACAACTAATCAATTTTATTTTTTCAACCCGTGTAATACATTTAGTTTTATTTATGTATTTGTGTTATTTTAATAATTAACTCTCCACCTCCCGTGTTAACACATGTAATACACGGGTAACTAAAGCTAGTATATACATATATAGGGAAGCTTTCTTTTTGGAACCAGATTTATGTTGACAACTGCGAGAAACACATTAAATTCTTTGTTCTAAACAGAACGTGCCCCTATATATAGTAAGTTACTTGTGTACGGAATATAATTTCAATGTATACTTAATTAGTATAGATTACGACGGAACTGTGAGTAAAACATAAGGGGCGAATAAGTAAACACCATTAATACTACCTGTGGAGGAGTCTGGGTTCTTGGAGGACCGTGAGCCAAAGTTTCAGCCATGTTTCGACCACCTGTTGTGCCTGTTGTTGCAGAGACTGAAGTTGGTTGAACTGGTGGTGCAACCGATGAGCCATTTCCATTGCTGCCAACAATTACAGGCACCTCCGCCAGAGCCGAAGTCCATTTATCTCCACCAATCACAGTCGAATTACCGACGGGCAGGCTCTGCATGGCTGAGCTCAATCCAGGTGAGGAGACCTGCCCTGCATCATTCTCCACTTGTTTTTCATCCGCTCCAAGAGACGGAAAGTCCCTCTCAAAAGATGTCTTCACGTTACCAGAAAGTAAAGAATCACCTTTGTTGTGGCTACTTTTGTTGACTGTAGTCAAATCACTTGCTACCCTGTTGGACCATGGCTCGCCCGGTTTTCCAGATATACTTGAATGTGACCGCCTTAACCCGTTTTTTGCCAAATCTACTTGGCAAAATGTTACCCAAAGGATCAGAATGATCAAGATGCCTATTTACTGATTTTTCTTTATTTCTAAACTCAAATATGTCCTTATCCCTATCCCTATCCCTATCTCTATCCCTATCACGACGATTTCGATTAAAACTACTGTAAGATCTTAAATGAGCCGAACCATTATTAATAGAAGGACGGGGGAAATATGAAGAACTTGTTTTATCTGAACCAGAAGGGCGTCCTAGATCATTATCCAATGACTTGTTTCTCACCGGTTTTGATACAGCAGGTTCATCTACATCAAGAAAACAACGTGAGCATAATTATTAATGAAATTGTAACCGAAAAACAAACATGTATATAAGAATTACCATGGTGTAAGGAAGATGATGTGGTTTGGTGGGATGTTGTGCTTGATCCTCCACTGCTTTTCAACCATTCGGGTACAAATGTACGCTTAGTTCTTTCCATAATTAGTACCAAACATCATAAAAAAACTACCAAAAATGTCCCAACTTGCTAACGAATCAAGATGGCCTATTTGAGATGTCAATTCCAACTAAGAATGTTATCCTCTAACTAAAGTTCTAACACTTCAAGACATCCCCCAGAACTATTTAACAAAATAATCTAAAACTATAAACTTCACTGCAAAATTATTCGGGTCTTTCAAGTTTTAACACCTCAAACTTCTTATAATATTGTTGTTTTAGCACCAAATTCCAATGAAGAACAAAGATCAACAGCACTTTTACTGTTCAGCACAAACCAAAAACGTCTTATACCATCAAAATTCACCCCTTCTTATACCATCAAATAACACAAAATTCACCCCTTCTTAATCAATTACCACAGGCCCATGACGAATAAACAAAACCCTAGAGCTCACACCATAATCACAAACAAATTAAAACCCCTAGCGCTTGTAACAGATCAAAGCACAGTTCATAATTATTCAATTCATATAAAACCACAAATCAAACATTGAACTTACGGAGTATCCCACGGCTTCGGCTCAGGCACAGCAACAACCATCCCCTACATCTCCTGCGTAAGCACAACCTGACACCCCAACCTCGAGTGCTTATTCAAAATCCTATGCCTCGCGTTCCTCTTCAGCACATACTGCTCGTCGTAACTCGCCGGCAGGAGCTTCTCTAGCCACTCTTCGGCGATGTTGACCTCACACTCAGCGGATAGGCGTCGATGTCTTCGACGCGATGCGATGCCGGATCGATGAGGTTGTGGTTCGTTAGGGCTTTGAGGAGAGTTTGGCCAGAGACGCCTACGATCTCGCGCTTTTGGTTTGTTGAAGTGTGTGGAGGAGATGAGGATGGAGGCGTCGCAGCCTTCGACGAAGCAGTCGTGGAAGAAGAGGCGGCGCCCCCGCCGCAGCGGTGGTGGAGGAGGTGATCTGCCTGTTGGTGGTGGTGGTGAGTGGCTGAGAGGATTGAGAGGATGAAGATGAGAATAGCACTATTCAATGAATAGTACTAATCATAGTTGCTTTTTTCATATTAGATAATTCTAGTAAGAGATTTTTACGTATTGATATTTTGTTATTAAAATTGTTTAAAACTTTGACAATTATGTTTTGTATTAGGATATATAACTTTGATTATTAGTAATTATTTTTTTTAATCAAAGTCTTAAATTTTTGTATTTGAAGTTGAAATATATAATATTATTTTTATTTATAAAGAAGACTCAAACTTAAGAAAATATATGATTGATGTTCTTAGAAAGAGATAATTGTAAAATAATTTAGTTAAAATATAACTACAATAATTATTCAATAACTAATTTTAATAAAATGGGTAAATATGTAATATATTTGTTTTCAAAAGGAGAAATACGTAATTAGTTTCTTAGGTTGGGTACATATATAATTAAGAAGTTTAGATAAGAGAAATATATAAATGCCCCTAAAATAAAATATGAATGCACTAGAATCAAACTTGAAGCTCTAAGCCAAAAGGTATACATGTTATCACTAAACCACGGAATATTTTTTCCTACAGAACAATCAAACGACATATTATAGTTTTAAAATGATGATCTTAAACAAGAGATTATTTTTAAACTATATAGGTGCCTATGTGCTTCAACACATATACTGGGGTTCGTCAGGTGTATGATAGAGAACTACTTTGATGTTATAAATTATTAAAGTCAGTGACGGATCTAGAAACTTATTTCAGAGGTGTCGTAATTAAATTTTTTTAGGGTACATTAATATAAATAAAAATATATGATAATAAAGATAGTTAACAAAATACCTAATTGATCTTAGAACTCTCATCTTCGGTTTTTCATAGCTTGAAACTGAAGCATTACATCCTCATTTGTTACCTCGTCAAATGTTTCCCTTTTAATCACACATACTAGAGCATTATTTAAATATTCCTCCCCTATTCGATTTCATAAATCCGTCTTGATAAGATTCAGTTTAGAAAAATATCTTTTAACGGTTGTGGTTGCAACCGGCAAAATCAATGCTAACTTCAATATCCGATAAAACAAAGGAAAAGATAGATTTTTTCCGGTTTTCACCGTTACCCGAGCAAGTTGACATTCTATTCAATTTCGTAAATCTATTATCTTCTTTTACTGAGTGATAAAACACCTTAAACTCACCCAAAATACATCATCTTTTATTCATATTAAAATTAACAGGATACATCTCAGAAAAAGCCCTATCTTAGATAATTCAAACTTTAAAAATCCATTACAAGGATTTAAACCCGACATATTTTCTACCAATGTAATTGATACCTCATTAAATCGATTTTCAAATTCTTAAATTTTCATATCCAAAACCGTATTAAAAATCTCAACCTTAAAATGATATCGATTAGTAATGATATTCTTTCGGTTTCTTGGGTTATCATAACTTTTCATCATATCCAACACCTTAATATGTTTTTTTTCACAAAAACAAGTTACTTTTTCAACATAGCAGCAAACCCTTTTTGTCTTAAATCATTCAGTTCTTGTTTTGTTTTATATTAACTTACTCGCTTCCAATAAGTCTTGACTTTTTTTAAAGATGTTTAGATAAAATATTTGTGTGTCCCAAAATATGTTCTATCAAGCATGCATAAAAAACAAAGTCAACTTTCTTAAAATAGAATAGAATACCTTTTGCACTAGTTCATTGTTGAGTGTTATCTCCTTCTTTTTTAACATAAAGAAGCACGTCAACAACTTCCGGAAATAATTTAAGCACACTTATGATTGTTGCATGATGAAGACCCCATCTTGTATCTCCGGCTCTTACTATGAAACTCTCTTGATTTAATCCTTTTTGGTCTTAATTTCACCTAAACGGATTCCTTCATCCACACTCTTTCTTTTTGCAACCCGTAACATATCTTTTCGTTTGCAAGAAGCAGAACCCGTATTAACAACCATGTCAAGATAATCATAAAACTTTTTAACACCTTCATTCTTTTTTGCAACCGCCACAATCACTAGTTGTAGTTGATGAGCAAAGCAATGTATATAATGTGCCGATGGATTATCTTTCAAAATCATAGCTTTTAAGCTATTAAACTCTTCTCGTATATCGCTTGCACCATCATAACCTTGACCCCTAATCTGTTTTAAAAAATAATCAATTGCAAAATAATAATTAATTATATTAGAGTTTAATTGTAGAAAGTACAAAATTTATTAGTTACCAGGTCAATACTTAGCTGGTTATTTGCTAACAAAGAAAGAATGACTTGTTTAAGAGTAGGAGAAGATATATCTTTCATATGACCAATTCCAATAAAACTTTCTTTAACGACCCTGAGTTTATATACATATCTCAAAATTACCGTCATTTGTTCTTTTAAAAACACGTCACTAGACTCATCTACTAACAATCTAAACACATTATCCTTGATTTCTTCACAAATCTTTTTTGTTACCTCTTTCGCAAAGCAATTAATAATATCCTCTTGTATTGATGGAGCCGTTAATTTATTATTATTCTTTCCATTCCCCGATGTGTACTTACCAATCTCCAGATTATTCTCACTAACCAACTTTAATACTGAAAGAAAACAACCCTTCAAACGAGATTTCTCTAATTCATCATGACCTCGAAATGGTAAACTATTTTCTAGGCAAAATCTAGCGCTGATAACAGATCCTAATAATCTGTAAAGGTTTACAACATTTTCTTGATCACTTACATATTTAACTTAACATCAATAGATTTTGTTTTTTCAAAAGATCATCACATTTTTTCATCGCTTTATTATGATGACTATTAACTGATCCAACATGGTCTTTTAAGGCACCCGGTTTACTCTAATTACAAAACCTTTTACTTAAACTTGAAAAAGTATCTCTTCCACTTTGATTGCCAAGATTTTCTTTAAACAAATAACAATATAAGTAATGCGCTTTCTCCACTTTAGTACTATACTCTAACCATGGATATGCATCAACCCATTTTACATAAAAATTTCTTTACCCAGTACAATACTCTTTGAATGAAAATTTATGATCTCATGGTTAAATGGTCTTTTTAATAAGATAGTGTCTTCTTATGTCATCCATTTGATTATAAAGATAACTAGCAATAGGAGGCCTATCAAAGGGGTCCGAAGAAAGATCATTCAAATCAAATCCATTTAGGATCAAAAGAACTAAACCCGAAGGAATTAAACCCGAATGAATTGAAACCGAAGGAATTGAACTCAAAGGAGTTGTAGATCCAATATAATCAATCATTATTCGAATCAATATCTTCCTCTGTAAGTTTTCTTTTAAAAAAATTACCTATAAGAACTTGTTTTTTCATCTTGCAAATCCCTAATTCAATTTCAAATAACAAACTAAGATTACACAATTCATATAACACAATTTAAATAATAAAATTCAAATTCATAAATTTCAAATCCCTAATTTCAAATCTCTAATCTTTAATTCATATAACACAATTCAAATCCCTAATTTCAATACAAATTTCTAATTGTTAATAAAACCTAAAAATTAAATCAAATAACAAATAATTAATCTTTTACTCTAAAAATCTTGCAAATAACACTTAAACCTAGAATGTAGAGATAATACCTTCAATTTTTCAAAGATTCAAGGCTTCAAATCTTTCAAAGATTAGAAGGCAGTAGCACAGCAGCAGAGCAGTGGAGCAGCGGTGGCCGAGCAGCGGAGCAGTGGCGGCGGGCGACTGGTGGCCGAGCAGCGGCGGCGGGTGAGCAGTGGCCGTCTACCAAGCAGCAACAGGCAGCAGCACTGCAGCAGAATTGCGGCAGGGAGGGAATGCTGGCCAGCGGGGTTTTTTTTTGGGTGGGGGTCCGATTTTGTTAAATATTAATTGGGTTTAAAAATAAATTGAGTATTATAATAATTGGGATTTTAAAGATTAATTGGGTTTTAAATTAAATTGGGCTTTCAAATTAATTGGGGTTTTTCAATAAATTGGCCTTTCAATGTTAGTTGGGTAATTGAGTTTTATAATGTTTTCATAAAAGGTAATATTTTTTATAAAATATTATACTAATTTTTATAAAAATTAAAATTTTCTATAAAATTTTGAGTTTAAAAGATTTTTAGAAGTAACATAAAATTTTCTCGGGGGTAACGTAATATTTTCGCGGGGTAACGTAATATTTTCGTAAAGGTAACGTAAAACCGTAAAAAAATATTTTACAAAAAAGCATAAATTTTTTTTACACTACCCGTAAAAGTGAAGGGGTAGCCCCTATATAGGTCCGCCCTCGATTAAATTCGAAATATGTTACATGAAATAATGTTCATTATAAGAGGTAACTAAAAATATATTTCTTTCTAAAAATAGAAGGTATATTCATATCTTTTGTTTAAGGTCACATGACGCCGTGACGGTGACACATGTGGTGAGAAATAGTAATCGTAAACCTAGACAAAGAAATGTCAAAACAGAGTCACGTGGGGACTTAGCCATTTATTGTGATAGAAAACAAGAGCCGAATTAATACACGTTTAAAAAATCGATGAAAATGAAGAAACATTAAAAAATCTTTTTTGTTTTTAAATTTTATTCCAACTTAAATATTTTGATGGCCCCATGGTGAATTGACCCTAAATTTAAAGATATGAGTATCCTTCGATAATTGCTTCTTGTTTTGTTGAAGTTCTTCGGTTCTTCACTTCATTGAGTTTGAGGTTTTGACCTGGTAAACTATACGACACTGATTTTTAACCAGGTTATCTAAAATTTTATATTACTTTTAATTTGTTGAATTGTTATTGTCTTGGTGTATTTGATGTTCTTTTAATTGAGATTTTAAAAAAATGTGAGATGAATTTGTTTAATTTGATGTAAGTAGATCGAAATCCGTTCTTCATGTCTCAGTATAAATTATACTCTAAACAACTTGGGTTTAATATATATATTGTTTTTATATATAAAAAACCTTTATTTTTATTTACATGAAAGTGAGAAATCGTGACATAACGTCATACATCGTCGTGATGTGCTTAGTGACGTTTAATATAATTCAATACTTTTTTTATCTAAGTTAATAATTTTATTGTATCATTCTTTACCGTTGTAGCTTAATTTTATCAACGTTCCCACGTTAATTTTTTAATGGTTTCCTTCTCCTTATACATGTCACTACCGTCTTTATTGTGCTTAACTATTTATGTTGTGTATGTGTGATTATTGCATGTTTGTAAACCTAATTTTTACTAGGTTTTAAGCATGATGTGCAAACCAATAAATCATATAAAAGAATAAGCTTACTCCATTCGGGCAATAAACTCCAAAGCTCTTACAATTTTTGCTACAATTCACTATGATTTGTTAAATATCTACTTGATTTCTAAAATTCAAAGAAATTATTATCGAATAGCATCTTATTGTCCTATAATAGGTGTAAAGTAAACATTGAAAAGCATCAAAGTAGGTTTATCTTTGCACTCCTACAAACAAACAAATAAGAACCAAATTGGTGGTATCCCTCTTGTGGGGGTACACCAACGATCAACCTGGATCTTTGGTTGTGAGCATGCTTGTCGAGAGCTAAAAGATGGTGAACTATGCCTGAGTGGGGCAAAGCTAGAGGACACTCAATGCTGAAACTTGACTAGAAGCGCATCACTGACCAGAAGGGACTAGTAAACCGATGCACACCTTAAGGTCGACTGACCAACCCCACCCAAAGTCCAACTACGAGCTTTTTAACTGCAACAACTTAAATATACGCTATTCGAGCTGGAATTACCGTGGCTACTAGTACTAGACTTATCAGGTCCAGACATAGTAAAGATTGACGGGCTAAGAACTCTTTCTTGATTCTATAGGTGTTGGTGCATGGTTGTTCTTAGTTGGTGAAGCGATGGTATCATAGATGGTCAGAATTCACTTATAAATAGAAGGCCCTCACCTTTAGTCAAGTTATGAAAACTTTATATGTGTAACAATATTATGTTAAAAGTTATAACTGATCTGAGTTGATCTAACTAGGCCTAACAGAAGATTCGTTGATGGTGAGAAAAGTTCTATTTCTCTCTTCTAGTTTAGAAGAAGGTCGGGTCAAAAACCCAAGGGGTATGCAGGCAAGATACTCACAGGGCATAAGTTATGTGCCCGGGGAATAAATGTGGATTGAACACCTATAGAAAGTAGGTTAAAAACCAAGGATACGGTCATAAGTTATGACACATTTGTAATCCGAGTGAAGTACCAATAGTAAATGCTTGTTGGAACTTAGACATAGTGTTAAAACCTTGATCTAATAAGTGGGTATTTTGAAGGTAAAGTAATACGTACCTTTAATGATACTTCAATACAAGGGTTATGGGTGCTTCTGTCAAAAGAGGTTAATTTGAGCGTGAAGGCTCATGTGATAGCTAAAAGCTACTTAAAATGAGTTCATTTAAATGTTTTCACAAAAAGGTATATGAATTGTTAAAAGATTCTTTTAATTAATGCTTTATATTATTTCACTTATGCAATGTTTCTACTTACTTAATGTTATTTATGGTCAAATACTGATTTAGGTAGTGGATAGGTGAAAACAAGTTGTTGGTTTTACCCTAGCGGTTAGAGTTTGATAAAGCCATTAGGTAAAATATCTTATGTTGTAAATCATAGCATATTTCCAGGAAATTCTACTTTGACCTTTCGTGCGTTTTTCTAGTTGGTTGAATGTTAATAAAACACATGTTTGAACTAATGTCCTCTAGAGAAATGGTTTATGATAGTTTAGGTAAATGCGTTCATAAAACATTTTTGAGCCCTTGGTTATAAATTCACCCCCATAACTTGACCCAAAATGTTGTTCGGACACATCGTAGGTGCTAGTTGGTACAGGATTGACATCAAGAAGTATGAGAATGTTATGGAAAACTAGAACGGTTAGAGATCTTGAGGGTATGAAAATTTAGGTATGTAGTTCTAATATTGTATGTGATATACAAATGAGTAGTTTTTGAACTTTGTACATGGATTTTAAGTATCAACAAATATAGTTTGCTTTTGCGACATTGTTTTGAAAAAGATCAATGACATGTACTTGTACATAGGATGGAGTGCGACACATTGGTATTAGAACTGTAGTGTATAGGTACTATGATAGTGTCCATAACTAAAACAGCGTAATAAGAACATAAGAAGTAAGATTCTTGCCCTCATAAAGATAGGGTAATAAGTATTGCTATGTCGTGGTGGGAAATGAGTAGAACATGTCAAGTACGATAAATAAGCGACTATACTTTGCCATTATTATTCCTTGTTTACGTGTATTATAATATTCTAGATCATAGTCCACCATGTGTATCTTTTTCCCTTGATCCTTTTATATGGGAAGTGCTAATGGCTGGTAGAGGATAAGGCTATAGTAAGGGTAGAACATCTATTATGAAAAGACCAACTTGGTTAACAAACGCCCGAAGAATAATACGATGCCTTGAGTTGTGTATATGACTAAGAAGCAAGACCAAGAATCTACTGTGTGCTTGTTACATGCATCTTTACTTGAAATGGTGGCAGAGGTAATTCGTGCCACTAGTAGACATGAAGCTAGAGGTGCTTGAGCTACTAATGATGGTGTTAAGCTTGTAGTGACTTGAAGTTAATAGATGATAAATAATATTAATAGCGAGCACATTGATCTAAAGAAAGGTTATTCATTTAAGACTTTTCAATTGTAACTTCCAAAAATCCTTAAAAGAAAGAGAAGGAATAAAGAAGATGTTTTAAATAAAAAGAATGGTGAAAAGTGGGTAAAAGAAAATTATGCCTATGTCTGGATATGAAAGAAAAGGAACCGCCCTCTGCTCACTTCCATGCACCTATAAGAACCCTATTTCTAGAAAGATAAAGCTCCTAATCAGCTATAGAGAGAGAAAGTTAAAGAATCCATCAATAAAGGTATGATTTTTATGGTGCTTTATCTTAGATCTAAGCTTTTAAGTTGATTTTCATGCAATTCTATGCGTAAAGATTAAATCTTTACGTGTGCAAGTGTGTAGATCTCGAGTTCTATCTTCGGTTCTAGGGTTTTTGCTCAAGTCCTCATAAGGTGAGTTCTAGATCCCTTTATTTACACGTTTACATTCTTTTGGGGTTGAATGCTAATATGTTAAACCTTTGATAACTTATGTTTTTCTATGATAAAGGTGGTACTTTTATGAAAATACTATGTTTTAATGAGATATATGATGACATTGCGTGCATGGTTTGTTTTAGTTATAAACCCTAGATTAATGAGGATTGGATCTATGGGTGTGTGTTGGACCAAAAGAACCAATGAGCCAAGATCAGGAAAACCTCTAAGTCCCACATGACATCACAACAACTGCTGAAGGCTTCATCAGCA
>BJCO01722060.1:0-14152 GCA_018326465.1 Flaveria floridana | reverse complement strand
CGTACGAATCAACTTCACTCGTACGATTGAACCCTCATTCGTGCGACTCAGTATTCAGTCGTACCACACAGCACCCATTCGCACGACTCAATAGCCATTCGCACGATTCAACCTTCATTCGTACGAATCAGCTTCATTCATACGACTGAACCTTCATTCGGACGACTAGACCTTCAGTCGTCCGATACACACAGTCGCACACATTCATCCGTATTGACTCAATCGCATAACAATATTCATCCGTAGGACTCAATCGCACGACACGCACATACGCATAGACTCAGTCGCACGACTCACCCCAGTCGCACCACTCAGTCACACGATAGACTCAGACGCATGAACTCAGTCGCATGACACGCCCCGTCGCACGACTCAGTCGTACGACTGACCCAGTCATGAAGTGCAGCAGATCGCAACTGCTGAAGGGGCTGAATAGCCTTCGGCTACTCCGTGCATAGTTTTCACACATCAAGGACTTCCAGGAACACTCTTCTAACATATCTAAGTAAAATGCACATGCAGAAGGACAACACACGCACCCACACGACCTCATGTGCTCGGGTTGAACCCGAGCACCCGAAACCCTAGAAATCGCAAATCTAAATGAGCAAAAATGGACGACCATGGTCGCCTACCTGCTAGAAATATGCTAACTCAGCTGTAGCCGCGATTTAACCGATGGAAACGAGATCAAACGAGGTGGTTTTGGTGCAAGGGTGTGGTAGAGTGGTGTAGAAGAAGAAAGTGAAAAAGCAGAAGAAGAAGAGGTGTGTGGAATGAAAGCTAGGGCTGGTAAGGCGTTTATGTACCCAGCCCTAGTTTGACAATTTGTCACGTTTGGTCATCGCACTTAGTCCCCGAGTTCCCGAATTTGTTGCGGTTGATACGACGTAAATGGGAGGGTTATATTAATTAAAAGGATTCCTTAAGTAATCCCGTTTATCCGAATCCTCTACAAACACCATTTTGTATCTTAAAAATGGGGTCATTCATGACGTTAGTATTTTATAACATCATATATTTAATGATGACGGTGGCGATGCTTGTAAACGTTTTAGGTGATAACAATGCAAACAATGATAACGACAAATGTCGAAATGGTGTTAACCTGAAATTACGGTGTGTCACATGAACTGTTGTTGCTTTTGTTATTAATGGATGATCCCGTAGGAGTTGCATTCTTTGCATCATCTTTTTTCCCTTTTGTTTTGTTGCTTTAGCGACTTTGAGTCGATTTAGTTGGTCTTGAGGCATAAAACCAACATCTTCTTCCTTATCACTCACAGCACAAGAGCTCTCATCATCTTCATTTGAAATGAAAGCACTTCCCACACTCTTTGATTCCTCAAATTGATAGGGAGCAATGGTTACTTTCATGCTCTTGTTGCTTGTTTTCTCATCAAGCTCAAAAGCTTCAACTTTAGCCCCAAGGTGTCAAGCCTCATGGCTTTCAAATCCAGGGTGTTCTTGAACATTGATACCGTCTGCGTCCAACTATCAGGCAGAGTGTGGAGCATTCTTTTTTTTGAGTTCCTTGTTGTCATATTTCAGCTCAAAGATATTCATTTCAGTTACAAGCAGCATGAATCTATGTAACTGTTGAGGAACGGATTCACCCTCAGTATGATGAAACGACTCATATTATGACCTGAGTGTATCCTTTCTGATGATTTCGGTTTCATCACTGCCTTCCACATGGTGTGCAAAGTTTTCGACAATGAATTAGCCATTTTATAGGCTTCACACCTAATGAGAAGATCTTCAGGTAAAGCCATAGTGAGCATACTATAGGCTTTGATATAAATCTTGACCTTCTTTTTGTCATCAGGTGATAAATCCTTTAGACTTACGGGCTGATTCTTGTCATTAGAATCAGGTCCTAATGTTGGTGGAATGTATGGACCTTCTGTTATGGATGGCCATAGATCAGAATCAGTGTAATTTATATGTTTCCTAAGACGGATTTTCCATGTTTTAAAGTCAGCCTTGCTCTTTAACTAAGGGGGTTGGTATGCTGATCCAATGGCAGAATTACTCATGTTAGTTAGATGATTGTTTTAACTAAAACAAAAATTCTTTTTGTTAATGAACTAGTTAATGATCTAACTCTTAATTATCAATTAATTAAGACGTTAATGCCAAAAGTTAGTTAACCATCTCAACAAATTCTCAACTAGGTACGAGATAGAGGATGTTTAATGTTGAAAATTGTTCACAAATGATTGAACAACTGTTAACAATCGAATAATAACTCAGATCTACGAATTAAAAACTGGTTTTAATGCAGATGCGAGTTGATCGGGCAATGGAACAGTGCCCAACTGTTCGATATAACAAATTTTTTAATGATCGCACCAACTTGTTGATCTCAATATCGTAGTTAACTATTGGTTAACTAATTCCCACTTGTGATTTAATTGTTTCGCTTAATAACACGATCGAAAAGCGAGTCTTAAGCTCTCCAGTCGTATGAAGAAACCCTAAAACATTTTTTAATCAAATTCAATAGATTTGATCAAAACTTTATAGATCTAATGATGTAAACGATTAATTAAACAAAAACTAATACTGATAGATCAGCTGATTTAAATCAATGAGCACTTGGCACTGGTACCACCTGTGAATCCAAGGATTGTCAGGGAATTATCAGTTTAGTTAATAACAAGCAATGATCGTGCATTATCAATGATTGTTGTTCGATTGATAGATTGATGTAAAGTACTTTGACAAAACTCAAACTATGAAGGAGAAAATCACCTAATGAAAAGTTGATGAACATAAGATGAAGAACAACATAAATATTTCAAAATTTTTTCCACTAATGATTGTATAATGATTACAATAAACAAAGCAAAAAAATGAACTTTATTGCTATTGCTACGGTTTAATGCTATTTTGATGCATGTATTGTTGTAAGATTGTTTGCGGCTGCTAGGGTTTAATGGTAATGATTAGTAGTCATCACTCACAATCTCTTTAATAATGTTACCTAAAAGTGCGCACCTAGGCCTCGTATTTATAGGCTTAGATATTTACTATTAAGGTAATGAGTAACTTTCTTATCGGGGTAAGAAAGTTACTCAGATAATATCCTGATGTGATATTCTCTGACTAATGTGAAAGTGGTCCGCAGATATTGGCTTGTCACTTTAGTGTTTGACTTTGTTGACTTAATGTACTTGGTGAAGTACATCAAGTGTTGGTCCTCCGCAATAGATTAGTCTTCCGTAGATGTTGGTGTTCCGCATATGCTCCACTTGCCTTGGATGATTTTGTTGTTGTAAAGCTTCCGCAGGAGTCCTACGGAGTCCATACTTGTATTCTTCCAGACTGTCTACGGAGGAATAGTTTGTTCATCCATAAATGTTATTCAACACTTAGACAATTCAAGAATTTGACTAAGTCTTAATGTTTTTCCTGCAAATATAAATATAAAGCAACACATAATAAATGGGTTAACCTATAAACATATATTGCATACCTAATGATAGGAAAAGTACAAGTGTTCTTACAATGATTGATTCAAGAACTAAACCTATATGAAATTCTAGACCTAACAACCACCACCTCTTGCTCGTCATATGACCTCCCCGCCAGATCGACCACCGACCTGAACGTACCTGGCCGAGCGGCGATCGTGTGTCTGCGAATATCTGCCGACAGACCTTAGATGTATCTCTTTATCTTTCATGACACGGTTGTCACCTTGTCCGACGCAGGCCTTGCCTTCTCGTTCAACATTGTCGTATATTGCTATTGCGTCATGGTTCCCACCTCCAACTGTAGGAACCCCCTCCCAATCCTCTCCAACTCCCTATGAGGACAGAACTCCTCCATCACCAACTTCTTCAGTTCAGGCCACCTCATGTACTAATAGTCCTGTTACCCTTAGACCAAATTCACAAGTAGTGGGTAGCAAACTTCATCTTCTAGTCCTCCCTGCACTCGCTGATATCCAACACATCTGTTGGACTATTTGAAGATGATACTTACCAAAACCTTAGTGCCAAATCTCATGATGATTACCAAAACCAACATGGTGAAGATATGCTAAAGATATGATCAAAACGAAGAAAAGTGACCAAAGACAAACATGGTCAAATTTGGTCAACCTTGGTCAAAGTCAACCATCAACATCAGCGGTTGTCTCGAATGATCTCTGCACCCCGCAGTCACGCATCAGCAATAGAGAATTTATCACACTTAGAACCATATTTGTGTATCATTTGTGCTTAAATGTTATTTTTGTAAAGAGTATAAATGTCTAAGTGTAGTCATTTATACTCTAACATTAGAACAATCACCAACAATCCATAGCATTCACTAGAGAAATCAAGGTTAAGTGTGTGTGAGGTAAGCTGTGCTTGAAAACTCCCTTGTAATTCTCTTGATATCATACATATGAATGAATGAAATTTAGATGAATATATGTTCTTGAATTTGTTCATCATTCATTATTCATCATACATGGTCATCTTGCATATAGATCATCAAATGAAATCATCAACGGGTTTGTGAGATTTCGCATCACAAATTCGATAAACGACGACAATACGATTGCAATATTCTATCCACCCTCAGATCTGCTTCTGGGGATTTCCACAATTGGTATCAGAGCCTTGGCTCCTTGATCTTCAAGTTTCTCGCAAAATTTTGAACCATAAGTTGATCTGTAAGTTGTTGTTTTTGATGAGATCAAGCTACCATTAACTTAGATTTGTTATTTGATGAAGATTTTCAAGTTTTCACATCAATTGAAATTCATTTGAGCCATTAATTTGAAGATTTAAGCAAACTTGTTCTTCAAGTGTTCAAATGCTCATGAACATGAAATTTTGATTTTGTTATTGTTTGATCCATTTTAAGCTCTTAATAGCTTTAGTTTGTGATAAGTACCACATATGAAAAGTTTCATATCAATTGGATAAAGCACAACTCTTGAATTTGAAGATTTTTAAAAATTTTGTGTTCTTGAGAAAAGTTCACTGTTTTTAAGAAAAATCATCAGAATCACGAATCTGATGTTGTATTGCTAAAATTGATAGTGGTTTTAGTTTAGAAACATCAAATCTAAGGTTCGTTTATCATTCACAACATCCAAATCATCCATTTTTGAACATTGATTCTCATTTCTGGGCTTTTATTGTTCTTGGTGTTCTTCATGTGTTCATCATCAAAATCCGAGTTTAGGTGATGATTATGTGAAATTGATCGTTGTTTTAGCTTAGAATCACTTATCTATAGCTATTATAACATTTTGTTTTATCAAATCTCATCACAAATCCAAGAATCAAAAGTTAGTTCATTCAAGAACATAAAGTTTGACTTTTTCAAAGTCAAACTATTTTAAAATCTGAAAAATCAGCCAAATCCATTATTTAATTTTGATTTTGATTCATTTGTTCGTCATACAATCATTCAAGAATCATTCAAACATCAATTTGTGTATATGAAAATGAAATTCCATTCATAATTTAAAGTTTAGGAAATATACAAATAACACTTGAATTTTAATTTTTGACTAAGTGTTCTATTATCGTCGCTGATACACAAATTCCACAGCAAATGCTTTAATTCTACAGCTGATACACAAGGTCAACAGCTGACAAACATACATTTGTCTAAGTGTTCACAGCTGATGAACAAATCTTTTCACAACTTATATGTTAATTGTTAAAAGCGGATATCAAACTCACTCTGTCCACAGTAGACAAGTTGAAACCACAACGGACCACCACACATCACATAATCTATCTACAGCATACTTGAATTAATTCCCACAGTGGACGAGTTATTAACATAAACAGCGGACGTACATAGGTCCACAGCGAACACACTCTTTATATCGATCCACAGCAGACGAGTAAAGAACAAAAGCATACACATTGTTCACAGCGGACGACCAAACAAGAACAAACATAAATAATCCACAATGGACACTTAAATCAAGTCCACAACGGACGTTAACCACACAAAACCGGTCCACATCGAACGAGTAAAAACATGTCCACATCGGACGAGTAAAAACAGGTCCACAGCGGACGTGTAAGTAAGTTAACAACAAATATACATCTATCCACATCGGATGTGTAACTTCGAATTAGAAATAGAAACAAACAACCACCCTACAACAAACATTAAACAAACACCAGGTCCTCAAAAGTCATTAAAAACACAGTAGACGAGTAAAGATCAGAGAATTAAGAGTTTTGCTTTGGAAGATATCTTTTTCTTTGGAAGATTTCCTTGGCTTCGGAAGATATCTTTTGCTTCGGAAGATATCATTTGCTTCGGAAGATATCTTTTGCTTCGAAACATTTCCTTGGCTTCGGAAGATATCTTTTGCTTCGGAAGATCTCTTTTGCTTCGGATGATTTCCTTGGCTTCGAAAGATATCTTTTGCATAGGAAGATTTCTTTGGCTTAGGAATATTTCTTTGGCTCAGGAAGATTTCTTTGGCAGGGAAGATTTCTTTGGCTTCGAAAGATTTCTTTGGCTTCGGAAGATTTTTTTGGCTTCGGAAGATTTCTTTGGCTTAGGAACATTTCTTTTGCTTAGGAAGATTTCTTTGGCTTAGGAAGATTTCTTTGTTCTCGGAAGCTTTTGAACTTGGAAGTTTTCCTTTTGACCAACTCATAATTTTGTTCTCGGAAGATTTGAGAACTTCATTTTTACTTTCTATTGATCAAGATATATATACATTGGTAGAACTAAATCAAGTCCCAAATCATTTAAATTTTAATTGGTAAAATCAAATATTTTTACTTTTAGAATTAAGCTAGATTAATCTTAGTCAAGCTTAACTAAATTGTAATTGAACCGAGTTAACTCTTTAATTAGGCCGATCTAATTAAATTGAGTTTCAATGTTCTTTGGATTCAATTAAAATTTTAAAATTTAATTTATTTTAAACACAAACACAAATTTTCAAATTATTTTTGTTGTTAAACAAAATGAAAAATTTTACATCCTTCACTGACACTCATGTTTCGAGAAACCAAGCTATCTTTCTTACTGCAGGTAGAAAGAGGTTTCATGGTTATGAAAAAGCAAACCAAGCAACAACCAATCAAACAACAACAGCAAATCAAACAATGGTTGTGACCAACCAAACAACAGTAGCAAATCAAACAGAAGCTGCAAACAACCAAACAACAGTAGCATATCAAAAAATAACAATAATTCATTGTTTGACAAGACAAACATTCAGTTGTACATCAGTCGCATTGAGAAAGAACTGATGCACTTACATTTATGTGATCTTGCAAACTCAAACAACACATTGTCTAATGATTTGATAAAACGCAGGTCAGAGATTGAAGAATCTCAAAGAAATGATCAAGCACAAATCAAGACACTAAATGAACAAAACATCAGTTTAGCTCAAGAGATGAACCAGTTGCAAGACAAAATGGTTCAACAACAAATCAAACATAAAGAGTTAACTACTGAGCTTGCAAAAGCCATATATATCAACAACACAAACATTCCTCCATTGCCTAAAATTCCTAAAGATAGAAAGATTAATCTATGTTCATCAGCATGCATAGATGAAGTTCAGGCATATCGAAAACATTGCAACAATATATCATACATGATAAAGGAGGAAAGAGCTTCACATGTAGAGGAATTACAAACTTATGCAAATCAAATAAGTTCACTAGAGAAAGAAGTTGATAAATTGCCTAAATAAAATCATAAGCTGAATGCTCAATCAACTGAACTCTCTATGAACTTAACAAACACAAAGGCTGAAGTTGAAGCCAAAATTTCAGAAGCAAGTACAACCAAAACAATCCATAACTTACAACATTACATTGAGCGTCTAAATCAAGCAATCTGTACAGAAAAGGCTAAAAATGCAGAATTGAATGTACAACATAAAGCCTTTAAAGATAAAATTAATTCTCTTCTGAAGAATGTAGACAAGCTCCTTGGAGAAAGATTTAGTCTTCAAACTCAAGTTACAAGACTCACCGAGTCTCTAACAAAGACAAGCAGATCATGCATCAACATAGTAGAACTTGAGAATTTAAAGCTGACTGCTAGCAAGTTGGAAGAACTATTTCAAAACAAACACAACCACACAAATCCAACGTAGCAAAGCCTGACAACAAACAAAAGGCTATGGTTTTTAATGAGAAATTCAAACCAGCAGGATTTCTTGAACTAGAATTGCTTAAGGCCAAACTGAAGACAAAGATTAAGATGGAGCTAAAGAACAAACAAAAGGCTGAGGTGCAAGAAATCAAAAAACAAGTCAAGAGGAAGAAGACCAGATCTAAAAAAAAGAAGAAAATTCAGACCAAGTCTTCTACACCTAATCAAAACCAACCATCAACCTCAAAAGCTACATTAGAAACTCCAAAACAACAAACAATTCTTTATAAGACATCCAATTCAGATTCACACAACATATCTGAGTGTAAAAACACTAAGAGTGATACATATATATGTCCTCATAAGAGAAAGCAACAAAAACAACCAACACAAAAGGCTATGAAGTTTCATGTAAATCCAACTTCATCATTCAAGCCTAAGGGAAGAAGATCCATACCTACTCCTTACTTCTTAAATTATGACTTGGAGAATCATACCACTTCAGAGTGTTCATACAACAACTCTCCAATATCATAACACAGAAGAGGTCAAAGATCTTATCATCCATCAGAGTCATACTCAACGAGATCGGAGCATGAGTACTACAACAGACGTCATAGCTACTCTTCTTTTCGATCACATCGGCATGGGTATGATTTTAAATATTATGATATTCATGATTATTGGGCACCAAGACATTATCATAGGTCATACACATAACATAAGTATGATAGATATAGGAATAATTAACGGTATAATGGCTATCATAGAAGATCACATCCATCAAATTATTATAATCATGATTATAATTCTTATGATGAATATGATCGCATGCCTAGAAGAAATAAACATGATCAAGAACAAAGATCTTTTGCTACACCTCCACAAAACTTTCAAAATCAAAATAGATTTTCTAAACCAACTAAAAGATTTTCCAAAGCCAAACAAACTCCTTTCATTAGACAAACTAAAGTTAAGTCAATTGGTTTAAAACAAAACAATGTTGGAGAAAAAAACAATTTCAGGAGGTGAATCTGATACATCATCAGAGAGCAAAATAATACACAAATGAGCAAGTCATAAATAACGATACTAATGGACAGCTCAGGACAGTAATGGCCTGGGTTGAAATGTCTAACTGATTTGCTGGTGTGATAGAGACAGTTATGAAGGCCTGCCAACCCAAGAACAGTTAGTAGTGGCTGATCCCTTCTCATGACAGGAATGTTCTTCCTGTTCATGATATTATGATGCAACTGAGCCAAACGGAGCAGAAATTAGCCAAAATTTAATGAAGGATATAAATCACTAACAAAAACTATGATGGCAATGCAAGAAGCAACCACTGTTTCATTCTATCTGCTTAGTCTTATTACATTGCTACATGGACTGACTGTTTATGATCTCTATTGAATTGATAACACATATGCCATTTCTTTATTTTCTTGAAAAACCAAAATTCTAAAAATTATAAAATCAAGAAAAATCCAAAAATATTTCTATTGAATCTTCATGCATTTACATGAGAAATGATAGTACACTCATCTACTATCTTCTGCATCTATTTTCAAAATCAATAAAGACTGATAAGACTTTGTTTGATATGTCAGTAGGCTCAGCTTGGATTGAAGATAAGCATATTTGTGATGAACTAAATCAATATGCATTGTGGACCAAAACCATCTTAGGGTATTGGTAAGAAATTATTTTCCAAGTGTTTGCTTGTGTGGTTACCTAAAGACGCATGTGAAAACGGTTTATAAATTTCTCGTTGATAAAAGCATGTATTTCTCCTTTGTTATATGTAAATACAGACCTGGAGTAAACATAAGGACAACTTCAATTGTGCTAAGCACAGATCTAGTTGTCCTTGCACTAAAATTGTTGATGCTAAAAAGAATCCTAATATGAATCAAAGCTAAAAGAATCCTGATGAAAATCAATTTCCAATATGAAGTACAAAAGAATGTCAATGCGGATCAAATATAAAAGAATCCTAAAGTGGATCAAATCATGAGAATTTATACTCTAAGTAACCTGGTTCAAGTTGTAATAAAGTGTCACCTTGCATTTCATGAGGATGGTTATTCTTCTATTATTTTGAGTGTGGGGTACTCAATTAGCATATCTAATTAAACCTAAACATGATAAATAACACAAAGTGTTGAAAATAGATCCTTGCATGAGTTTAAGTGGACAAACATACTTACAATCAACTTTGTTCTTTGTCTATGTATATTCCAAACATTAAACATTATTAGATGTGGAGGATTTTGGATTAGTATGATCTCATTGCAGTTAAAGGATTAATGCTTTTACATATCTTAAGTTTGAAAAATCTAAAATACCAAAAAAATTTGTCATTTTTTGTATTTTTCATAGTTTTGGCGGATTTACATGTGTTATTGATTTAGGAGTGAAACTTCCATGCAATATCTCTACCGAGAGGATTAGGATTTTACAGGTGATGAATTGCATGACATGGCTGAGTTTCTTATTCAGTTCAAGATGTCAAGAGAACACTCCTGCTTCCTTCAAAGCTCTCCTGCCAGTTGCTGAGAACTAAGAATCCTTCTCTTTGTGTCTTATACACAAAAGTTCCTCACCCTCCAAAGGTTTTGTTGAGGGAGAATATATGTTAAGTCTAAAGAATTTTTAATGCTTCTCCTTTACTTTTAAGGTTGAGATAAAGCTGTTGATATTGCTACCTATGCAATCCACAGTGTATGCACATGGGTGCATTTTCAACTCTTAAAAACAAGTCTAGAAGATCAAGCTGATGAAACATCCACCAAGTGCTGAACCAAAAGTCTTTATGTGCCAAAACAAAGTACTTTTCTCAATGCCTTTTTATGAAGCTTCTAAGAAGATGCTACAAAAAATGGAAAGGAGACTGCACTTCAAGACTGCACGTCAATCAACATCCAAGGTTTTGATAATCATGAGGTTTTGGCAGCATCATCTTAGGAGGAGTATTGTTGGACAATTTAAAGATGATACTTACCAAAACCTAAGTGCCAAATCTCATGATAATTACCAAAATTGACACGGTTAAGATATGCTAAAGATATTATCAAAATGAAGAAAATTGACCAAAGTCAAACTTGGTCAAATTTGGTCAACCGTAGTCAAAGTCAACAGTCAACATCAGCGGTCGTCCCGAATGACGTCAGCACCAGTAGTCACGCATCAGCAATAGAGAATTTAATAGACTTAAAACTATATTTGTGTAATCATTTATGCTTAAATGCAATATTTCTTATTTTTATAAAGAGTATAAATGTCCGAGTGTCGTCATTTATACTCTAACATTAGAATAATCACAAACAATCCATAGCATTCACTAGAGAAATCAAGGTTGAGTGTGTGTGAGAGAAAGTGTGCTTGCAAACTCCCTTGTAATTCTATTGATATCATACATATGAATGAATGAAATTTAGATGAATGTATGTTTTTGAATTTGTTCATCATTCATTCGTCTTCATACATGTTCATCTTGCATTTAGATCTTTAAATGAAATCATCAACGGGTTGTGAGATTCCGCATCATAAATTCGATTAATGAAGACAATGCGATTCCAGTATTCGATCCACTCTAGCAGAATCAGATCTGCTTTTGGGCATTTCCATAACATCCTCTGTTTGTCTCAGCCATCGGAAAGCACCAGTAGTATTCCCATTCCCATCGAAGGTTAGGGGTTTGCATTTCTAGAATGCCCTATAGTTAGACGTCCTTGCAGTTTCCTGCATAGCTTCCTCTTCCTCATCATCACTAAAAATAACTATCTCAACCTCTAGTTGCTCCCGTTCTCCTCCCTTTTCGTCCCCTCTCCCCTCAGTATTAATCTTCTCCTTTTTCTCCTTCCTTTCATCCTCCCTCACTACTCTAATAACCTCAGTCACCACAGATGGTAGAATCATCTGTATAACCTGATGAACCTCCTTAACTACCGCCTCCTTCACTGTGGCTCTCAGATTAGCACTCTCATCACCTCCTTCACGGTGATGAAGCTCGAGCTCTTCAGGTGTCGTTTCCGCAGTCTTAGCCATGTTCCTCGTGACGCGCATTCCACACGACGAACTCTGCCTCATGAATGATTCAAATATCTACCACCAGCCACCTCTAAATGCTATAAGATTAAAACACCAATATGGTCATTCAAGGTAATAGCCCAGATTATGTCAAGTATAGTAAGTCCCTAATTACAATGGCCAGTTATGATTAGCCACTTACTTTACTCCTCATTCCTGAACTGTTTCCTATCCTGATTACATTAGTATCCAAATATACTAAGAGCACATAAACCACATAGCAAGCGCACATAATTCCTTTTTCATTAACGTACCGGAAACATTTACATTAAACATTAACTGCAGGCATGTAGCTACTAGGATTGGCATCCCTTCCATTTTTGTCCCATTCTCATTTTAAGTATTAGTTTTTTAATGTATTTTACCTAATTCTCTTAAACTTTAGCTCTAATACCAACTTGTAAGGCCCCGTTCCCGGGACACTTACCGGTTGGTCATTCATAGCGTAAACATTTAAAACACAACATTTGCACCCGAATTTAAACTTTTCATTAATAAATAAAATTGTGTCGAATTATCACATTGTTATGTTTACATCCCAAAGATTGTATTAACACAACAACATTCTCAATAATGTGGATGCCAGACTTGAAATCTTTCCGAGTAGCTTATGCATCCATGCCTGCACCTCCTTAGCATTAATGATCACCTGCCAACTATTATGCATACCAAAGTTAGCAACGCTGAGCGAGTTCTAGTTTTATAAACAAAATACTCTACTTCATTAAAAACACTTTCTTTACATTTGTACGTGGTCATATATCATACATACATCTTGATAATAGTTTGTTATTATCTTTTCATGATCGATCATCATCGTTCCTCATCAATCATCATCACACGTTTCGTACTTTCATTCGTTAACATCATTAATCTTTATAAGGATCCTGCCATATCCTATGTCCCCATGTCATGCAAAAGCCGGTACTCTGCCGAGGTTTATAAATAAACCCCTACGTCATGCTCAATAACCGATATAGTACCGGGGTAAGCGGCAAGGATCCCATCACATCTTGGTCAATCACAAAGATAGGACCCCTGTGCGCATTCTCAAGGGTTAGCTAAACTGCACACAGTTGAGCAAACAACAACCTCATTAAGTTATGAACCTTCATCATTTGCTTGCAAGACTTTCATTCGTTCATTACGTTCCACTTTTCATCACAGTAATCTTTCACTATCATTCTGTAATACTTTACTTCTATATTCATACTTACTAAGTAAAGTCACATCATAAAACAAATCATTTTGAAAATGATTTAATCGTGAAAAGATAACACATCATAAACTTCACAGCACGTCATGCGACAACTTAGGCATTCATCAACATCATGTCGCGTGAAAACTAACCTCTCGCACGAGAACTTTAGCAAAATCAAACCTGCACATCAAATCATCCCTGTCGCACGAAAACACTCTAGTCGCAAGAAAACTAACATATCACGTGAAAACATACATATCGCAAATACTAATCTTTCGTTCTATAACTTCGATGATTAAAATTGTTGGGTTTGTTAGACTCATTATCAAAGTAGTTTAACAAGTTAAACATGAAAAATGCAGCGGAATAATACCTTAAAATTATGTTTTGTAATCTGAAAACTAAGGCATATATGTAACACCCGGAAATTTCCCTTTATGCAGTGTTATGCGACTGAGAGACAATCGGCCGACTGAGACACGAATAAAGCTCAACCGACTGGACGCTCAGTCGAATGAAGATCAGCCGACTGAAGCTCTATACGTAGGGAGTCCCACGACTGGAGCTTCATGACTGGGTTTGAGAATGATATTCTCAGTTGATGTGAATCAACAAGGATCGAATATGATGATTGAGTCAATGATTGAGTGGCGGAATCAAGCAATCAATGAACATAGAACACTTAATATACTCATAAATGCATACTTGTATTAATTAGATGAACTGTTACAAAGTAAATGCTAGGGTTTTTAGCATGCT
>BJCO01722059.1:0-18900 GCA_018326465.1 Flaveria floridana | reverse complement strand
CAACAAAAAAAAAAAAAAAAAAAAAAAAAAAAAAACATATAGCAATCAGCAAAATTATGAGCATTAATTTTTAGAAATATAATAGAGAGTAATTGCTCCCGTTTTGATATGATATGTGAAGATGTGCTCCTCCCTCTACAATCTAAGGTACATCATCAACTAAATCCAGAACTTATACTTTAACCAAAACTCACCTCTTTGCTCGCTATTAATAGTTACCAAACATCTATGTCATATTTTCGTTGACTTAGGTCCACAAGGTTCATTGCATTAATTGTTAAATATTGACAGATGGTGAAGCTTATTGATAGAACTGCTTGCCTAGTTAAGCACTGCCTTTATTAATATTAACAACTGACGCAGCAAGCCAACAATTCATCATACCCTACATATAACTACAAACAAGTTTACATAATTGGCATCAAAGTTTAAAAGAACGTAATCGAGCCTCGAGGCGTTTTCCCTTCGCCTCACGAGGCGTAAGCCTCTGGGCGAACCGAGGCGTAAGCCTGAGGTGGAATTAGAAAATAAATATAAAAATTATATATCTTATAAAAATAAAATACTAAAACATCACACAAAGCACTTTCCTAAGTAATTTCATCATCTAAGCAAAAAAATAATCAATTTGATCCAAATATTCAGCCTCCATATCTTAAATAAAATTAGTTCCAGTCCAAAATTTACCTAATTTCAATCTCAAATTTGACACTTATTGACCTAATATTCAGTCACAAACATTCTACACAATATAATATCATTCTATCATCAAATTGACACCATACTAGTATTCCACCAGCATAGTTGTCAAAGGCGCAAGGCGCACTTAAGCCGCAATGACCTCGCCTGTCGCCTAGGCGCAAAAAAGAAGCGCGCCCGAGATAAAAAGGAAGCATTATTAGAAAACGATAAAAATATATATAATAGGCTTAGAAAATTAAAAATATGTAAAGTCCAACAAAGATTTAATAACCTAATAATATTAAAAAATAAATGCGATTTTTTTTCCTTTTGAAGTCTGCATATTCAAGTCCCATCGCCACTTTTTACAATCAAAAATTTTACAAACACACAATCCCAAACCATCATTAACCTGCCCCTCCCCTCCTCTCTCTCCATCATTCACCTGCCCCTCCCCCTCCGCTCTCTCTCTCTTTTAGCCTTTGTCTCTTCTCCATTAAAGGTGCCCCATCTTTTCTTAATTTACAAACTCAAACATTTAGCAGAGGGTTCTGGGGGAGAAAGAAAAACGGAAAAAAAGAAAGAAAGCAGAAGTGAATGGTTTTGGCCGGAAGTTGCAGAGATGACTGGAAGTGAACGGTTTATGCGGAGAAAGAAAAACGAAAAAAAAACGCCTCATTTCCGCCTCACCGTTTTTGGAACAGCCTCGTCCTAAGAGGCGTATGCCCCATCCGAACCTATGAGGCGCCGCCTCATATACGTTTTCTTACCGCCTCGCCTCGAGGCGTACGCCTCAGACGTTTTTTAAAACCATGATTGGCATACAACTGTGAACTTTGCTGGAGAATCTTATGGGTGTCAATGTCATAAACAATTGAAATGTACACAATTAGAGAGATAACCTAAATTCCCTCTAAATAAGCTTAGTCAATAGGTAATTAAAATTTATAGAGAATAAACCAACACATTCAAGTGATAGAAAGATTCTTGATGAACTATCAATCCAGAATTTGTTGTATCAATTAGGATGTGGTAAAATCATGAAAGCATAGTTTATCTCCACACTAAGTCTAATGAAGTTTCAAGTAGGCATGTAAACAAACTGCACGTTCAACAAATTGTTCGTGACCCGTTCAGCAAAAAGTTCGTTTACGTTCATTCGTTTAATAGATGAAAGAACATGAGCAATGCATTCCCGTTGGATCAGTTAAATGAACAATCACGAACAAGGGTCGCTTTTTTTTCAATTATGTTTGGTAATGTGTTCGTTCATTAACATTTAATCATGTTAGTTTGTTTATGTTCCATCAGGACTGTGTATATGATTATTATGTGAAGTGCTTAACTTTCTATTTCCTTAAGAAAATTATGCCTAATTTTTTTATTAAGAATGTTGGTTTTTTTTAATATAGTGTAAGTTCATTTGTGTTCATGAACCATCAGTTATGTGTTCGAGAACAAGTTCAATTCCTTAAAAAATAAACTTAAAAAAAATCCGTTCAGTTATGTGTTCGTGAACCGTTTGCGAACAAGTTCCAATTCTAAACAAACATGAACAAGGCTTCGTTCAGCTTGGTTCGTTTCGTTTACAACCCTAGTATCAAAGAAAATACTCTATATTATCATGATAAGAGCAAGAAAAGACTAACCATCATAAATGGCAGGTTTATCAGCTTGAGATACAACACGCCGGTAAATAACATTTGCTTGTCGAATACACTTGCTTTGTTTGCTATAGAACAGCATCATTTTGAGGAGAAAATGGCGGAGACCTTTATAAGTAGGTTCCTCAATTCTCATAGAGGAATCTGGTGGTAAGGCTAAAGAACAAGGCTTAGACCGGAACATCTTGTTCAGATTTACCTGCAGAAAGCAGTGCACCCTAATCATGATTCATCACAAGTAAGCACATACAACAATACACAAATCACATAACTTACTCCGAAAAACAAAAAGCTCAACAGTTAGTTAGCACTGATTACAACTGGCTTTAACATTGTAAATTTGAATCAAAAGCATAATACCCATTTGATATGATTTAGCAAACTCAATGTAAAGTTCCACATCACTTGAAATATTCCAAATTCACAAGGGCACTTATAGAAATGATACTCAAAAAAGCAGATGATAGTAATATAGTATTCACTATCTTATATACAACAAGTAATGTTTTGAACTTTTGATTTTGAAAATACTCAACATCTTCTAAAAACAGGAAAACTTGTTAAACAACCTAACAACAGTAGTCCTATGAGTCGTATCAAGCCTTGATAAGATAGTATCACCTAAAGTTTACCACTAACATAACCCTAATTTTGAAACTCACAGAATCTGTGACAATCTAAAAATACAAATTTCAAAATGAAATCGAATTACTGTATATGTTCGACTAATTCAGCTCAATCAAAAATTCACAAAACTGAAGTAATTACCTCCGATTTAGCAAAAGCATCTGAAGCTACTGGCGCTTCAACGGCGGCAACCCTAGAAATTCTCCGGCACGGTAGCACATACAAATCTCTAGGCATGCCTGATCTACTATGTCTGTATATATCACCTAGGGTTCTGCTCCATCGAGGCACCATTGTCGCCGATACAAAACCTATGAAAACGAAACAAAAATCGTCAAATTGCAGTTGAATTGGGAGAATAATAAGTGTTGGTGTATAAGTGGACACGAAAAGTGTCTTGATTGTAAATAATGTTCATGGTGAAGAAGTGCATTACGTGTAGGTGTTGATGCAGGTGGCGATTGGAGATCTTAAAACCCTAAAATGAACCGCGAAATGAATCATGTGACTCAAAGTGTAATAATGATTTATCTTTTATTCTAAATAATTATTAACCTATTTTTTTTATCTTTCAGGGGTGTTCGATGCCGGCTGAGAAACGAATAAATAAACTCGATTAAGATAGGATGTAAAAAAAGGAAAAAATGTAAGAAAAAAAATCATTCATTTAACTGAATGTTGGTAAGGGTAAACTAGTGGATTTTTTTGGTGTATAAATGAACAAAATGGAAACGAAAGAGCAATCCAAACGAACACAAACAATAAAACGAACAAAAACAATAAAACGAACAAATTTGTTCGGGTCAATTAGAAGAAATAAATAAGTTCATATCCGGTAGTGTACCAAACAAACAACTAAAGAATATAAAGAAATATAAACATTGCATATGTGTTTGACGTAGCTCAAATTTGTACAGGAGTTGAATTGAGCCCATATCACTATAATAATTAATAACATACTCCTAGTCTACATTTTTTGCAGAGTATTTTTTTATGTGCTCACTACCTTAATGTCATAAACCAACAATTTGGCTACTTGCTTTAACACACACACCGATAAAGAAACATTACCAAACAACATAAACGGAAAAAATAAAGAACCAAATAAAACCTTGAGAGCACCAACAACACGATCCTCTTTTCATATATTGTCTTCATACTCTAGGAGAAAAATTAAGAAAATCACTCAAATTATCACCTCGTTATATTCTTTAAAATATGACCAAAATTTAGAGACTCAGTTTCCATTTCATATAACTAAACTCGCTATTCATTCTCTATATCCATTACTCACGATTCTTATGATTTGTTATTAGTGGAAGAAAAAAAATATAATAAAAAAAATATTTTATTGATAAGATGTACAAATCTATATATATGATAAATAAGGTTTTAAAGTGACAAGTTTCGGCTTTTTCATTTTAATTTTCTTGTCTCTCTCCTAATAAATGATAATAGATATATTATTTAAAATATTTTCAGATTAAAGAAACAGAGACTGTAAATAATAAAAAACTAGTTTTTTAATTAAAAAGTTGTTTTAAAGAAATATAATATACAAAAATTTCTTAAACTAGCTTTTTTTAAACATGAACTATTTTAAAACCATTTTTTAGTTATATAAGGATGATATCAGAAAAGAGAAATTATTTTTAAACAACAAAATGTTGAAAAACCAATTAAAAAGTAATTTTATAAAAAGAAAGTTTAAAATGATATTATTGTTGTTATACTAGAGATACTTATACGCAACTCAATCATGTCTTATACTAAAATATTGTTCTTAAATTTTTATTGCAAACTATTTAATATTTATTTATTCAAACCGTGTAATGCATAAGTACTAGACTAGAGCTAGACATAGATATTAATTTAAGCTAAATTATAAGGATAGAGATAAAACTAGTTTAAATTAATACTATTGACTTAAACAGGGATGCTATGAACATGCATGTAAGTCAGAAATTTATATAAATTCTTCTTTAAATAAGGGTTATTGCCTATGCTCTAAACAAGGGTTAAAATCAGATTGATTTTAAATTAATATTTGTAGTATATTAATTGGAATAAGTATTTAGACTATATAAACAAATTAATGGCAGAGTGTTATTGATACAAAAAAAAAAAAAAAAAAAAAAAAAAAAAAAAAAAAAAACTATGCTCACTTTAGCGCAATATGCGATGTGAATTTGTTTAGAAAAACCAATTGAACGCGGTGGAATAGAAGTTAAAAAACTATACATGCGAAAGATGTAGCATACAACACCTCCACTCTCCATTAAGAACTTTCCTGGTTTTTTAAGGTATGAATAAGCGACAATGATTACAGCGAAAAATAACACTTATGATGCCACCGCTTTTGAGTAAAATTAAAAAGATAAATTGTATTCAAATTGTAATTCCTAAGATATGTTTCTTTTATAATGAATTTATGTTCTCTTGTTTCTAAAATTACAAAAATAAATAAAAGTTTGTTTATTTATAACATTTAGTCTGTTATAAATAAAGTTTTTTGTGTTAAAACTGGTGTTTTGGACGACAAACGTTTTGAAATGCCTTGAATCGGTTCCAACCCGAACCAATGAGCCCTCCGGAATGGCAAGTTCCTTGATGTAATTTTTCCTCAAGTGATGAGAGGCAAGAAAATCTAGTTTTAAAATGTTGTTTTCATAATTATAAATGTCTATTGACGTAATTTCACCTACCCCATGGTTAACTGTTGTATGTTGTTTTTGGCTGTAAATCTATCATATCAGTGGATGTGATGTGCTTCAGGCCTACATAATCTATTTGAAGAGTTCATAGCCTTGTTCTTTTTGTTTTGGCAACACTCTTCTTTCCTCCGGGAAATGCAAAGGGGCGCGCTTGGTACGTAACACTTATTTTATACATTCATAAAATTTTACAGGCAACACGCTTTACCAAAAGAAAATGCATCTAGATTAAAGGTCTGCCACTTCCTACGTTTTATCGGATAAAATTATTGTATCGTACCCGTATCATATATAATAAATTTCAAAAGAAAGAAGATGATATTCCTAGGCAAAACTCAATTAAACCCCATTACCCTAACCATCAGAATCAAAACTGGATGTGACAAAAAGGCTAGTAATTTAAGATGAGAAACATTACAAGAACACTAAATATTACAAATACTGGCGAAGGCTTTCCCCACTCATTGTTTCCATTTCCTTCAGAATTTCTTGAGCAGACAATTTGACACTCGGTTCCACGTCTTCAAGCAATTCGCCAAGGAAAGGTATGGTCTCCGGTAACAATACTAAATATTCTTCTCTCAGATTCTCTACTAAGAACTTCACTATCTTTAACCCTAGTATTCGGGTCCGCACCTTCTCACTACGCGTTTGCATTAAAACCTGTAAATATATTTGGGAAATTTATTAAAAAAGAAGAGAAAACTTAAATGTGATGACATTCAACACGTTAATTGTTTCTAACTCGTTGAATATAGAACAGAAACGTTAACAATAGTGCCAGCAAAACAGGTCTTATCGTTTTTAGCATGTTAGAGATAACACACATAACTTACGTATCAAACATGCAAAAGACTTGTTTAACTACCCACATATCATGCATATAATTTTCATTCTATTACGAAACAAGAATTTGAAATAATGAAGTCTAGCCTCCTAATTTTAATTATTTAAAAATTTTAAAAAATAAATAATATATTATATATATATATATTAATCCCTTATGTCGGTGGCTACAGTGCCACCGACCTCCACACCTCAAATCATCATCATCACTGTAGCCACCGACCTCCACACTTCAAATCATCGTCATCAACAACAAAAACAAACCCTAATCCCCTGAAGCGATTACAGGAGGTCGGACGATGGCGATGGCGATGACCTGATTGGGAATTGATGCAACGATGAAGATGAAGACCACCGTGGCGATTGGGCTGTTAGGAAGGCGAGGCCCAAGGCAGTTGCGACTGATCTGCCGGCGAGTCAGAGTCTTCACCGGAGATGAAGACGATGATTGTGATGCAACACCAACAACCTTAAGCGTATGCCGTGTGCCCTACGAAAGGTATTGTTGTTGTTGTTGTTCAACGTCTTGATTTGGTCTGTTTGATCTTTGTTTATCGTTTGGTTTGGTTGGCGTATTGGATGACTTTCGATTGGTTGTTAGGTTTGATTTTGTGAAATTGGACCCTAATTGCTTTTGATTGTTGTTGTTGCGCGTTTGGATCGGGATGATTTGATCTGGTTGTGGATTGGTTGATTTGATAGGGTAGGTTTGTTGGAAGTTAAGTTCATGAAATTAGTAGGTTTAGATTGTTGATTGATTGATCTGTAAGGCGTATGTTTTGACGGTTTGTATGTACTGTTAGTTTTGCTGTAGTTTGTATTAATTTTTTGTTTCTTGTTGGTTTGATCTGTTTCTGGTGTTTTTCGTTTGCCACTGAATATTGAAGTTAGTTTCGAGCTGGTGCCAGATTGATTGTATGGTTTTACCTGTAAACATCTTTGAACTCTGGTCAATTGTTGCTATTTACTTTTTGATGTATTATTTTGAGTAGTTTACCTTTTGCATAATGCAAAGTGACCACAAAATGTTTCTCCAATACGATTGTTTGCTATTACATATCAAGTTACAAAGTTGTTACAGCAAATCAACGAGTAAGGGAACTGGGGTGTGGATGCACAAAGATGTAATTTTATGCACTTCAGAGTATTTGGATATGAATCGTATATGTTTTTTGGTCCTTTTCAGGCTTTCACATAAAACATGTGATTTTATATATCTATGATGTTTGTATGTTCTTGGCAGAGAAGTATGTTTTTTGTCTTCTTTTTAAAGGAGCTGATCCTTTTGTGAATGATTAATGTTTGTTCTAACTTCTAACCGACTATACTTCAGGAAATAATAAAATGGGTCTGGGCAAAGTGCAGGCGTTGTGGGGTTAGATTATCTATATAGGTTTACCTGTTATCGATTATGTTATGTTTGTTTCTCTAAGGGTCTATCTGTTGCAAGTTGTAATTACCAAATTCCATATACTGCAGAATTATTTTCTCAGCGGATTTCAACTGGGCCATTTTTATTTTAGGTTATTAGGAGGTATTGAAGATAAACAATGGACTCTTGCTTCCTACAATATATTGTTTCTGTAAATTTTTCTGAATGTTCATAGTCTTATTGAAATGAAAGGATATGATATAGATGGTATGACCCAACTCACAGGCCACAATTGGCTGAAGCAGCATGCTGGACTGAGCCACAATTGATAAACAACCCTTGATCGAAAAAGTAAACCAAATGAGACTGAATCGACCCACATGTCACTGAATTACGGGTTGATACAAACAAAGAAACTAATCTATCCAAGCCCCAACTGACAATACCACACAATCATGTAGAGACAATAATGATATTGTACATACCAAACAAATCCTTGAAGCTAGGCAAACTATGAAAGGAATTACTGTATTGGACCGTACATAGAGTTCTTTTCAGAAGCCAAGGAGTTAACTCTATACTAATTATGCTTTTACTTCCCTTGCCAGCTTGAACAGATTTTAATCACTTCTGAAGCATGGAGAAAGTGTGCCATTGGTCAGGTTGTTTCCAGAGACATGTTTTTTCATTCCAGGAAGTACTTGATTGGCGTTGTCTTGTCCTTGGAAGTTTCCATTTTGTTTTCTTCAACTGCACTTAGTGAACCTACAGTATATGAGCAGTTAAGCAGGCATAATGCTATTTTTTCCTGAGACAGGCGTTGGATTGTTCTTGTTCATTAAGAAGTGAGTGATTTACTTTCTTAAGCATTTACTTGTAAACATGGAAGTGTTTGTGTTTGTACTATTTTGATGTTATTGATATAGTACTAGCTTCATATATTTTCCTAATATCACTTATTTCAAGAATTTTTAATGTTCCTCTCTTTGTCTGTTGTGTGGTTCTGATATATTTTTTGGATGTCACATTGCAGGGCTGAATCTTGCTTGTAAATGCTTGGTGTGGCCTTAACTTTAGAAATAGTCATCCTTCCTTTTGATGGATTTCAGTTAGATCAATGGTAGATATTGGCTGAAGATTTGGAGACATAATTTAAGTAGGGGAAATAAGATAGCCATTTTAACTACAAAAGAAAGGACTTTGGAGGTCTTATTTGTGGCCTGCTTATATGAGTTTATTCCTGGATCAGTGTCAAGTTGCGCTGCATTTTTCAGTTGCCTTTGCTTTTTTTTACCCTGCTCAATGTCAATGAGCTTTTATGAATAAGGCTGTGAGGACTGTGCATCAGAAGTCTGCATCTCTTCTGCTCATGCAGTTTATATAAACGGTGGAATTAGCTACAACAGCCAGGCTGGTGGTTCATATTCCATAGTTTCTTCTATAGTTTTCTAGAGAAAGTGTGTTATTTCCTCTATGTTTGTCTCTTTTTCGTAAATAAAGTTCTACGTGCAGCTGTGAATGCGAAATGGATAGGTGAGCTTATTTTCATTTGTGCTAAGGGGTCATCTATATTAAATTAAAGTTGAAACATCAGCTTTTTGTTATTCTGATTCAGGTACAATATAGTAAAGGAAGTTGGTAATGGAACCTTTGGGGTTGTCTGGCAAGCCTTGAATAAGCATAATGGTGAAGTGGTAGGTTTCTCTAAATAGCATAACACTCTGGAACTGATGTCCGAGTTAATGAACTTAACCAATTTAATTGATTGTGTTTCTTAAAGTTAATGTATTGTGGTTGCAGGTTGCCATTAAGAAATTGAAGAGAAAATATTATTCGTGGGAAGAATGTATGAATTTGAGAGAAGTCAAGGTACCATTACTTCCATAATGTAGGTGTGACAAAATGGGCTGGTTAGGCGGGTTCGGTAACAGGTTAAAACTAGTCTTGGTGGATATGGGGTGAGTTTTTGAATATGGGTTGTTGAGGTTGGCCCACAGGCCACAAAGGATATTTGGTCCACTTCTATCTAAAGTGTGGGACTTATCTTACAAATTATGTTACAACATCAGTCTAATTTTTTAAACTAGATATTTAAGCAGGCTTTAAGCATTGAAACTACACTTTGGGTAACTTTCACAGTTTCACGTTTGACCTGCTTTCTTGTTAGCTGGTTTTATAATTTGGCCCATTTGCTTGTTAGGGATGAAGACAATAAACTAAAATTATAAGTAATTGGGTTGAAGTTGCCACATATACATTCTTACTTGTCCTACTACTACGTCCAACTCACAAGTCTGACTTTTTTTTTTGCTTTTGACAGTCACTGCGTAAGATGAACCATCCAAATATTGTGAAGCTTAAGGAAGTTATCAGAGAAAATAATATTTTGTACTTTGTGTTTGAATATATGGTAAGTAGCTTCTACTTGGTGAGTTTATCTGTTGTACTTTGCCTTCATATCACTTTTATAAATGTTGTTATGTTCTTCCAGGAATGCAGTCTTTACCAACTTATGAAAGACAGAGTGAAGCCTTTCTCGGAAACTGAAATTAGAAATTGGTGCTTCCACGTGTTTCAAGGCCTTGTATACATGCATCAGCATGGCTACTTTCATCGTGATCTTAAGCCAGGTGGTTTCTTCTTAAAATTTTACAAAGGATTGATGGTTAGAGTATGAAATGAGTTTGTATAACGTCGCAAGTAATTTTGGGACTTATAATGGATTATGTTGTGTGTATGTTCAGTGAATAGATTTCATGTTGATATTGCTGTTATGGTAGAGTTTCCTCTGTACATGCATTGGTGTAGTTTTTTTGCTTTTAGAATGTCTGACAGCTCTTTCTAGTCAGAGGTCTAACTTGTGTGTTTGTTGTTTATGAAGTTGATGATTCTGTGCAAGTAACTGGGAACAGTTTTGAACTCTTCCTTTGATACCTTTAGTTAGTCTAAGTTTTTCTCATAAATTCGTGGTATGTTGGTTTCTTATATGTTGTATTTTTGTTGTCAGAGAACTTGCTTGTTTCTAAGGGAGTGATAAAAATAGCTGATTTTGGTCTTGCTCGCGAGATTACATCCCAACCACCATATACCGATTATGTTTCAACACGCTGGTGAGTCTTGTTCTTTCATCCTCCATCTTGTCATGACAAAATGGTTTGGTCTTTTCATTTCAGTTCTCTTTTTGTCACCTGCTACTTGCTTTTTATTAATGACAGAAGTGTGGATTTTACAGGTATCGGGCCCCAGAGTTGCTTCTCCAGTCACCAAAGTATGGCTCTGCAGTTGGTGAGTTGATGAAATTCTGTATTGATGTTTCTTCAAGTGTATTAAAATGCTTGTGTGACTAATATTAATTTCATTTGAATAACAGATTTATGGGCAATGGGCGCCATCATGGCTGAACTATTTAATCTCCGTCCACTTTTCCCTGGTTCAAGGTATAAGGTCCATCCATTTTGACCCATTAAGTTATGAATCGGTTGATTTAGAGGTCCATCCATTTTGACCCATTAAGTTATGAATCGGCTGATTTAGGTTATGTGATATCTCTAGTGGGCAACACAGGTAAATCCGTAAATTTGTAAAAGATTAGCTTACAAGGAAACAGGTCAAATGGGCCGCCCTTAACTGTTTTCTAATATATAAAACTATTAAATTTTTTTTTTGAAGTTTTAGATTAAATATAATGTTGCTATTGGAACAGTATAAACCTGGTAATCGTATTTGACATGCTAATAACTTCTAAAATATATTAAAACGAACTGCTTCAACCATTATACCCAACTTGCTTTACTAGGCTATTTTGCCACCTGTATTTCTTAGAAAGCTTTGCATATATCAGGCCACTAATCTCTTATAGTTTTCCCGCGGTGCTTTGTACTGCATATAAATGTTAAAACTCCAAATAGATTTCAACTACATAACTAGTTTTAGTATGTGTATTAATCTAGTCATACCATCTTAAATGTTATATAATATCTCCATTTATGGTGGGGGCATGTGGTGACTGAATGTGTGCTGTGCTGTGGTATTCATACTTAGTGAGGCGGATGAAATTTACAAAATCTGCAGTGTGATAGGCAGCCCAACAGAGAGCAAATGGCGTGTGGGACTTGAACTGGCAAGGACAATCAATTATCAGTTTCCAGAGGTTAGTTTGTTTTCTTCTTGGCACCATAAGGTTCAATGAAACCAAAGTACAAATGTATACGAAATGGATTATATAATCCTTTGAGAATGCATCTTGTGTTCAGTTTATGTTTTCAAAGTTGTCTTTCATGTACATGTTCTTTAGTATGAATTGTTCAGTAGTATGAATTTTTTAATAAACCAAGCTATTAGGCTGTATGCACTGAAGATAGGCCCTTCTGACTTTCAACCTGATCTGACATGTTCCACTTTCAGTTAAAAGTTTCTATTAGATATAGTCGAGATAAAACCTGTCTCAAATGCATAAGTGAATGGGTCGAAGTTACCACCTCCAAGTAGTAGCATATGTTCCCACATCTTGTTTTAAGTCGTGAGGATTCTTGCTGATCAACTTGTGCTAACAAGTCCTCCTAACCTACTCTTCTTTAACTTCGGCATTTTGCAGCTTGCTGGTGTAAATCTTTCTGCACTAATACCATCTGCAAGTAACGAGGCAGTCAATTTAATTGCTGTAAGTACTTGTTTCTGTCTCTTTTGCATTTAAAACTTTCTAATAACCTTACAGTTTTTATTGGACACTATATTGTCTTCTTTCAGTCATCGTGTGCTCATGTTCTTTTTGTAATATAGGCTCTCTGTTCTTGGGATCCATGCAAGAGACCGACAGCTGTAGAGGCCCTTCAGCATCCTTTCTTCCAGGTAGGCAATGCTTTCAAATAAAAAAGATGACGTAAAATTAGTTGTTTTTATGACTAAAACAGTTCATTCTCTCATCCACAGAATTGTTACTATATTCCTCCATCTCTTCGCCCTAAGCCTGCTACTGCTAAGATGTCTTCATCTGGTTTGTCTTTGTTCTTTGAGAATCATAAAATTTCAGTAAATTTAATTACCATTGAATGAGTTTTTGACTGGTGGTTAGTTTTTTCAGTTGTATTAAGTGGGAGCCGAGTGCAGAACAATGCAATGGGATATGTTGGCCATTTGTCTAATTTTTATCCGGCATGCAACGTTGCTTCATCTGCAAAAGCACATGCTTCCTTAAAAACAGGTAACATATAATGAGATGATTTTATACAAATAATTCTACGGAAGTAGATGTTGTAAGATGGGCAAGTAGGGTAATGGGTTGCAAAATGGGTAATGAGTGCAGTTATTAAGTTGAAATGGGTTTCTGACCTACAAACGCTCTTTTATGATCATTTTCTCAATCTAATGATTAAAGTGACATAAGAGTCAGTATACATTAAGGGTGAAATTTGGGTTACTTGGCTTTTTTAGTAATACTATTTCATTCTTTGATCCTTCTTGTAATATAGAATATTAGAAACCATTTGTGCGTTCTTTTCATTCTTTATATACCGTAGCAACTGAAGCAAGATCATACTGAGTTTCTAAAAAAGTCAACCTTATGGTAGTTGGTAGTTTAATAATCCTAACTGTAGTTCATCCTCCAGATATTATTTTTGACAAGCTTGTTGACTTGTAACAGCATACTACTATTGTAGACTATTAAACACAATATTAAATCTCACTAAAATCACAATATGCATTATGATCATGGTTTGAATTTTTTAAAAGTCAATGTGAAGGTATAAAAGGCCACTGATTAAAATGATAAACCATTGCTTCTAATATTTTTTTTTCTAAGTCAAATCATGTCATATACACTATGCGCACTATTATATTGCTAGTTGATTGGATTACTTCATGCTGGCCCTCACCTTAGGGCCCGTTCGTGGTAATTGGTTTAATTGAGATGCAACAGAACCCAAATGTACCCGTTTTACTTAAAAATAGCTAAAACTGCCACCTCTATGCAGAAAATATGTGCCAATGCCATTTTTCAAGTTGATAAATCATTATGATTCTTATAGATTTTCTTTAACTGCACTACAGGGGGGCATCAAAAATCGGAAATGAATCATCAGGTGCGTGACATGAGCCCCCATGTGAATATCATTTTTCTTTATTCCAGTCGTGTTATTGTCGTTATACGATGACCTGTTTTTGGTCTCAGGGTGGAGTTAAGAAGGAAAAGATTTACCACACCACTCCAAGACAACCAAAATACCAACCTACTGGAAAGTACAATACAAGTAAGATCTTGTTTATAGAAAATTCAGCTTTTAAGATATAGTTTTATGGGCGTGCAATTTTTAACCGTTCTATTTATGTATGATTGATTTGGGTTCATGACAAACAAATAACATTGAAAAAAATGCGCTAAAAAGAGAAACTTGTCGCATGGGTTTAAACGTGCTAACTGATTGTTGTAAACATAAAACCTCCTAAATCATGTTATCATAAAAGTTACTGCACATTGGTTATTCGTAAAATAACTTCAAAGTCTTGGAAAAAGGTGACCCGTTCTATAATATTATGTCGGGGTTTGTTGGACTGAAACATTTACATCTCTGCAGCGGGATTGACGGGACAGGGTGGAGGCATTTCTGAGACTGCAGAGAAGTTGGCACACATGGCCATTGGTGCTTCTGGTCGAGGTGCTCCCAGACGTCGTCAGCAGCAGATGTATATTCCCCCACCTTGTAGACCTTATTGCAGCAAGGTGGCAGGGTGAATCAAGACTTCATATCAAGACTTCAAATCGAATGGTATTTTATATAATAAGTAACGCGTGAACGTTATCCACTATTGGTGTTGTATATGAATTATGTATTATGTCAGCTACTTCAACATACTATTGTATTGGTCTTGTTCTTATAACACGACGGATTTGCCAAGGTCTAAATTATAGATGAACCAGAAGCACAAATGAAAACAAGCTTTTACCTCATTAAACACGTTACGTGCTTACAATTGCTTGCATGTATGCATGAAGAAACTAAACAAACATTTTTGTCAAATAACTAGAAAAAGAAAACATCAGCCTGGATCAACTTTCGCAGTTGATGCATGACTACCTGGAAAGTATGACTCTGATATGTGGGAATAATTGTAAACAAGCAGAATACATGTAGGCCCCAAAAATATCTGCCTGTAGCCATTTCACTTTACTCGGACTCTTGTCGTTACAAGAGAAAATCTATTGTGTTAAGGAGTGGTGCTAAATGGGACATCTTAAACTAACTTCAACCCACCTGTTGAACTGGCATTTAAGGCGGTGTTTACAAATGTGAAAAGCTCTTTAAACTAGAATAAATATTTTGTAAAATGTTTGTCTGTGAATTTTTTTATAAAAATCAGTGTCAACTAATCAAACTGTTCATCGCGATAAAACTGGATTGGACAATAATAGAACCCGAAGATCAATAGTATGGAACTGATGACCGACTCAATCCAAACTGTTCCTGTGCTGATATTGTTTTTGTTTAGAACATGTTTGGTCCCAGGCCAACCAGACAACAAATGAACACTAATGGAGTGTTACAGTTGGTAAACATAAATAAATTAAAGACGATTTCATTCATGTTTAAAATTCGAGAACATAACCGAACCAAACTAAGAACCAAATATAACTATATCCTAACCAGAGTTTGAAAAAATCTAGAACCGGGATCCAAATTGTATACTGGTTCTGGTAGGCTGTTGGTTTTGTCAGGTGGGACTGAGCTTTTCACATCAAGCATGTCGAGCAGGTGGCATGAGTTGATAAAAACATGTTCTTCATTTGTTAGCAAGTGTAGTAGCATGTTGTTAAAGATACTGAGATTGTATTCTTTCTCGGTTTTGTTCCCACCATAGCTTTGCATGGCCCTCCCCAAACTTTTCGCGACTGCATACAAGTAGTAAGTATATAATGTTGTCGGGATATCGAGTGAACAGGTCAAACGGGTCAAACGGTTAAATTTCAACCTGTTTATGGGTAAACAAGTTGATTTGGGTCATACGAACCAAAATGAGTCAAACCTGTTGAAAGTCAACCCAACTGACCTCGTCTTGCCATTTTTAAAGGGAATCTAATCTAAAAGTAGTTTAAAAACAGAAAAAAATTACCTGAACCTGACACGGCGGAGCTCACGGGTCCCATCTACTAACTGTCTGATGGTAATATAAACACCAGGCTCATCTTCTTCTATCCACTCTGAATCAATATCACTAGCGTTACTAATCGAAACAGATGCTTCGTCTCTAGAGGAAGTTGTTGTCCTTGATGCATCCATGGATGACTGCTCTCCCTTGGTCCCTCCGGGACCCGCATTGTAATGGTAATTGCCACCTTGTTCCGAGGGTCTATAGTAGTTCCTTGATGGGTTCATCATCGGGCTGTCCCTTACTGATCCAAGCCTTGAATCGTACGAGTCTCTCTACACAATTCGTCATACAAACACTTAAATTTCTTCCAAAATCATTAGAGGCAGCAGAGCATAACAGGCACATCTAGTATGCATTGGGCCAGATTAGGCCGCTCCGCAAACACTTTTGTCGATTTCTTGTAATTTTCTAAAAAATTAGTATGTAATATTTAATATTCTCCAAAAAACTATATTATTACAATTTTAATCTGATATCATTGATAAACTGATTTATGTGTCTCCTTTAGAGGTAGCTTTTTAAATTTGATCTATTTGACCTCTTAGAGAAAAAGTATACCCATATCGACTCCTTTACTCATGAATGGGTCAAATTTCGACCCCTTTACTCATGACCGAACTATGTCTAAAAAAGGTAGGAAATAGATTATTACCCCATCCTCGGACCTAGCGGGTGTGTCAAGAGCTTGACAATTGAACCTCTGAACGTTATAGAGCTCCATGATTCGGTCATAGTTCTCTCCCCACCACCTCTGTGCTTGCCACTTATCGAACATCTCGCGACTATTATTCAAGAATTCAGTAAAAAAAATCTTGAATGTTAAAAAATTAAAAAAATAAAACAAAATATTTATAAAAAAAATAATAATCAGGGCTAGGGATCCAACACGTATAATGTTTTTTTTAGGACGCCCAGTGGCCAAACAAGATTTTTCACACGTTAAAACATTGTCGTGTTAAGATGAGAGGACCATATGTGTATTTGGTCCCCTAGCTATCTTCAATTTGGACTTTAAAAATAGGACCAATGTGTTCAATTTTGGAGAAATGCATGCCATCTAGTAACGGGGACACGCGTTTTTGCAAACACCTTTTATTTATACACTGTAGAATATGCATGCGTATGTCCAAAATTTCTCTTCTAGATCTGCTCGTCTCTAGGATCTCGTTTTGGAATTATGAAATATTAATAAAACAAGAAAAACAAGTCTTACTTGAACCGTATGCGCTTGAGGTCATTTCCGCCACTAGGCAAGGACACAAAAGTAATTTGAACACCAGGCTCCACTTGAGCCATCCATTCTATAGGTTCATCAACATCATCATCCAACACCAAATGACCAGACTGTCGAGGCGGCTCATAGCCTCCACCAAAGTCCCAAGCAGGGTTCGAACTTGAACCCCCGGGTGGCATATATGGATAGTCTGTGTAGGGCCTGTGTCCGCCTTTCTTAAAGCTACTTGGCCCTGTGGGTGGCTTCCCTTTTGAAGAACCAGAAACCTTGATTGCCATATCCTTCATCTGTTGTACATTATACAATCATCAAACCGGACTAGATAATTTCAAAATAAAAATGATGATTTACAAAATCATTTAAAAGGAAAGATCTTGCTTGTTCAAATGTTTGTGATGGTGGACTTGTGTTCGGTTGATTTAACCGTTCATAGGTCAATAAGATGGTTACAAAACAAAAAAATACAAAGGGGTCCAGAATGAAGCTCAAGGTTGGATCCCAAAAGGGGACAATCTTTTGTCACTTTTAGGAACATGGGTGTCTTTCTTTTCTACACATGCACTTGTTAGCATGCATGATTGTGAACACAAGTTTCAAACCATCATTCATTTACCAGTTTACCAAAACTAATCAAGACTTCAGATTTAAGCAAAAAACCGATGTTTGATTTGACAAATAATCTCATCTATGTAGTCATAAAAACTGCAGATGGAAAGGAGGGTCAACCAGGTACCAGAACTTGAAGCTAAATTTAATAACCAGGTGAACCAATTGAAATTAAACCTGCTACTGGATTGAACCGGTCATAACAGTTAAACAAACAAACATATCCCATATATCTTCCATCTTTTTAGAACAACAACTCATACACACATCTAACTTACTCCTAATTCTACACAGCTAATTTACACCAAACCATCATAGACGAGGGTTGAACCCTTGATCTCAAGAGGAGCTTCATCACTATAAATTCAAATGGCTTCACCACTCTAATTCTATACAACAATTAATTTACACCACACCACCTATAGTATCTACCTTACATGAAGGAATATGTTTTTTTTTTCCTTTATTTTTTCTTTACTTTTGTATATTGATTTAAGAGGAATTAAATGATAGTAGTACTTTATATTTAATTACATATTTAATTAAAAGTAAAAATTCTTATATATATCTTTTTATTATAGTGTTTTTTTCAAGTGTGTGCTTAATGTACACCAAAGCCACAGACGATCTCTTATGCACCTTGAGCACGTCAAGCGAGTTTGATTACCTAGAATCTAAAAAAGGATTATTTAATGAACATCTTGCTTAACAGACAAGTAAACAAACTTATGAATAAGGAATATATGGTATATTTTAGGAATAACTTAAAGTAAAAGATGATGTGGTTTTTATGGAATGAAGGGAGCAATATGCATACAAAATTCAAAAGCAAAAGGGTTAAAAATCGGAAAGAGAGAGAGGTATCAACTTATTGACCAAGCCACTATGAAGCTGCCTACAATCTCTTTCCATTAAAAATGAATTACCATAATTTCTTAAAAAAGATTGTATACGATCACAAACATCATCATTCTAGAAAGATATGGTGAAGTGATGGAATTTGTTTTTTCT
>BJCO01722055.1:0-13524 GCA_018326465.1 Flaveria floridana | reverse complement strand
AACAATATACATATCATCATACATATCTTTCAAGGTTTAATCACAAGCATGTATGATATAACCTTGAAAGTTTGGGGATTCAACATACAAGAACATAGCAGCCCCTAAAGGGGTTTTAAAGTCCATAAAACGAATTTTTAAAGGACAATACAAGCTAGCTATCCACATAACCGGCTCTAGATGCCATTGTAGGGTTTGTTAGAACATGAACATAGTTGTTTAACCATTTAAACAAGAAAAACGCAATGGAATAATAGATTTATAACCTTGTTTATAAGCTGAAAAATCAAGTTCTATTTGATGTTATAAGTTGTAAACAAACCCAAGAACAAAGGGGATCTTATATATGTGAATGATGCTAGCTATGAAACATAAAATGAACATTATGGACAACCATATTGAAGCTGCCATAATCTACCTTTGAGCTACCAAAAGTGACGAAATGAGGATGATATGTAGCAAGAAATCTGACCAAGGCACCAAGGGAGGTCCTCTTAAGCTAGTATACCCAAAGCTTGATAGCAAACAACTCTTGTTAGGGAGAATCAACACCAAAGATCACTCAAAAAACCTCCAAAATCCTGCAGCTTGGCCGTGAGCCTTTTTAGAGAGAGAGAGAGAGAGAGAGGAGTTTTTGTGTCTTTTGCATGTATTGAGAGAAGTGATATGTTGAGTGCAAGACTTAGTAAATAATGTGTGTTCTCAAGAAAAGAAAGGAACCAATCAAAATTAGGGGGGGGGGCGGCCGAAAATTTTAGTTTAAAAGGGTTTCCCCCCTTAAACAAACACACATTATAATAAACTTAGTCATCTAATTAGTTATACAATTAACCATTTAATTGTATAAGTTATACACTCTTGTTATTATATAATGTTATCTAACTTACTTAAATAACACTTCAAATAATATTATTGAACAAAATATTCTCATAAGTTGTACCTTCTCATATGCAACTTATTTAGAAAAACCCATTTTCTAAATTGGTGTAAATATTTAATTGCATGATCATATCATTAATTAAATATTAATTTGTGTTTGCTAAGCTTGTTATTGGGTATAACCCGACTTGGATCACGACGTACTAACCACATCAATATTCTACGTGTCTTGGGCATATAGAATCCTACATCTTTCACTTTATTAAAGATAATACTTTACATTTACGATTATAAACACACCACGTAAAATCATATAATATAATATGGAACATAAGAAACATAAGAAAAAAATCATATTCATGCATAAAGTAAGCATTTAATAACCTCAGGTCAAACTTGTGTCAAAACCCTAAAATCATTGAGTCTTAAAAATCTTAGAAATAATTCTAAGTGCCTTAGGCGCATGGGCACTATGCAGGCGCATGGGCACTGCATAGGCGTATCATAACTATTTGGGCGCATGGCCCAATACCTAACTGATTTCATACTAACTTAGGTGCATGAACTATTCAGGCGCATGAGTACTATTGGGGCGCCTGACCCCAACACTTAGGCCATCCAGCCAAATTTCTAGGCTCATGAACAACTATTCAGGCGCATGGACTACACTTGGTCATTCTAAGGCATGAACCTGGGTGCATGGGGTACTGTTTGGGCGCATGACATACACTTAAATATTTTCTAAGGCAATTTCAGGCGCATGGGCCTTATTTAGGTGCATGGCCAACCTGTTTGGCATGTTTCTAACATATTTTTAGTCCAAATCATCATATTCTCTTATTCTAAGCTTAATACAACCTTCCTAAGCATAAATAACACATAACAACCACAAAACATCATCATGTAAACATAAAACTTACGGGTACACATGCATATTAGTTATAAAACCTTTTTAATACATTTTCAGCCCAAAATACTTTGAAACATGTAAAAGATGGGGTTTAGAACTCACCTGATGTATCAAACAAGCACAACTCCTCCAAACTTGTTTGTTCACGAGTTTAAACACCTAAACAAATTAAGAACACACAACCAAACACCAAGAACACTTAACAATCGGTTTGTAAGGGTAAAACCACTAAGAAAACCGAACCAATTACACATAAAAACACTTACTTAGATTGTAAATCCCTTCTTCTTCTTCTTGAAACCGAGAGAGAAAACTTTTGTTCTTCTTTCTTTCTTCTCTTAGCCGAAAAATGGCAGTTGTAGGGAAAGCATGGGCGGCCATGCTATAAAAAGTAAACTTTTTGTCTTTGGTGTACTATTTACACAACACCCCATTGACTTTTGGTCTCTTTTTATTTCTATTTGATATTTTTTCTTTCTAATTATTTTTGACAAATTTCCGGGTGTTACAAGTCTACCCCCCTTAAAGAGGTTTCGTCCCTGAAACTTGTCACTCTTTGAATAACTGTGGGTAATGTTGTCTCATCTCTTCTTCAGTCTCCCACGTAGATTCTGAACCCTTCCTGTGCTTCCACTGTACTCGCACCAATGGAACCACTTTATTCCTCAACCTCCTTTCTTTTCGATCAATGATCGCCACTGGTTGCTCCACATAATTAAGTCGTTCATCCACCTCGATATCCTCTAGTGGTACAACCATGTCTTCATCAGCTAAGCATTTTCTCAGATGAAACACATGAAATGTGGGATGAATCCCACTTAACTCATCTGGCAATTCAAGTCGATAGGCCACCTCTCCTACTTGGGTGACGATTTGGAAAGGTCCTATGTATCTCGGTCTTAGCTTACCTCGCTTCCTGAATCGGATGGTCCCCTTCCAAGATGAGACCTTTAACATGACTCTATCACCCACATTGAACTCAATCGGTTTTCGCCTTTTGTCAGCATACGACTTTTGTCAATCTTTCGCCACGTTCATAAAGGCTTTGATCTTCTCTAACTTCTCAGTCGTAGCCTCAATCACCTCGACACCTCCTAGCTCCTTCTACCCAATGTCTCCCCAACATACGAGCATCCTACATCTCCTACCGTATAGCATCTCGTATGGGGGCATACCAATGCTGGCGTGATAACTATTATTGTATGGAAAAACTGCTAACGGCAAGTGGTCATCCCAACTTCCTCTAAAGTCGATTACACATGCGTGAAGCATGTCCTCAAGCATCTGGCTCGTCCTCTCAGACTGACCTTCCGTATGAGGATGATAAGCCGTGCTAATGCGTAGCCTCATCCCCATTGCATCATTGAATCTCTTCCAAAACTACTATGTGAATCAGGTGTCATGATCCGACACGATAGACACCGGCACACCATGCCGAGCTACAATTTCCTTAATGAACAGATCCGCCAATCTTTCGAATAAGTACGTCTCACGGATCGATAGGAAATGAGCACTCTTTGTCAGCCGATTGACTATCACCCAAATGTTATCACACCCCCTCGCCGTGTGGGGTAGCTTAGTAATAAAGTCCATGGTGATGTGCTCCTCGGGTATATCCAACGGTTGGATTTTACCGTAAGGTTTCTGATGCTCTGTGTTCACTTGCAAGCAAGTAAGGCTTACTCACATACTCCACCATGTCATGTTTCATACCTGGCCACCAGTAGTCCTTCTTCATGTCTTGATACATCTTTGTGGCACCAGGATGAATGGAGTATCGAGTCTTGTGAGCTTCATCCATGATTCGCCCTTGCAGGTCTCCATAACGAGGGACCCACATTCATCGAAAGTGGGTTCTAACCCCATGGGTGTTTTCTCCCAGTTCCGTGACTAGACCTCTCATTTGTTTAGAGTTAAGGTGATATTCTTTCAACGCCTCATTCTAAAACTCTTTGACTTGTGTCATCACGTCTGAGGTCATCACTAGCTGATATGCCTTCACCAGAATTGGTTTGGGCCTCTCCTTTCGGCTAAGGGCGTCGGCCACCACGTTGACCCTGCCCGGATGGTAGTGGATCTCACAGTCATAATCTTTGATGAGCTCTAACCATCTCCTTTGCCTCATGTTAAGATCCTTCTGCTCAAAGAAGTACTTTAGGCTCTTGTGGTCGGTGAAGATCGTGCACTTTGTACCATATATGTGCCACCAAATCTTCAACACAAAAACCACAACCTCTAACTCCAAATCGTGTGTAGAGTAGTTGACTTCGTGGGTCTTCAACTGTCAGGATGAGTAGGCTATCACCCTTCCACATTGCATTAACACGCAACCTAGCCCCAAATAAGATGCATCCGAATACGCCACTAAGTCCTCACTACCTTCGGGTAATGTCAAGACAAGAGCTTGAGTTAATCTTGTCTTCAACCCCTCAAAAGCACCCTCCTGCTCCTGGCCCCACACAAATTTCATATCCTTGTGGGTCAATTTAGTCAAAGGTGAGGCTATCTTGGAAAAGTCCTGGATGAACCTCCTGTAATAACCCGTCAAATCCAAGAAGCTGCGGATCTCGGATGGGGTCTTTGGAGGATTCCATTGCATCACCGCCTCAACCTTTGTCGGGTCTACCATGATTCCTTTAGCATTAACAACATGACCCAAAAATTGAACCTCGCACAAGCAAAAAGCACACTTAGAGAAGTTAGCATACAACTTCTCTCTCCTAAATGTTTTTCCAATGCCTTGCATATGTGGCCGGCATGTTCCTCTTCACTCCTAGAATAAATCAGGATATCTGCAATAAACACAATCACTGATTTATCTAACATCGGTCGACACACTCGGTTCATCAAGTCCATAAAGGCAGCTGGCGCATTGGTTAATCCAAAAGACATAACGAGGAACTCGTAGTGTCCATAACACATGCCAAAAGCTATCTTAGGAATGTCTTGCTCCTTCACCTGTAATTGATGGTAGCCAGATCGAAGATCTATCCTCGAAAACCAACTGGCACCCCGGAGCTGATCGAACAAGTCATCAATCCTCGGTAACGGATACCGATTCTTCACCGTCAACTTATTCAACCCACGGTAGTCGATACACATCCTCATGCTACCGTCCTTCTTACGAACAAGACCGGAGCACCCCATGGAGAGATACTTGGTAGGATGAATCTTTTATCCATTAAGTCCTGCAACTGAGCCATTAGCTCCTTTATCTCGGTAGGAGCCAATCGATACGGTGCTTTGGCAACGGGCTGAGCACCGGGTATCAGATGAATCTGGAACTCAATCTCGAGATCCGGTGGCACACCTGGCAAGTCTTCTGGAAACATGTCTGGGGAATCATGCACCACTGGTACATCGGGTAATTGTGGCACATATGCGTCCACATCTTTCACGTAGGCCAGATAGGAACTACATCCACGTCTCATGCACTTCCCCGCCACCGCCATCGAAATCACCTTCGGGATCATAGTAATGCGATCTCCATAAACCGTCACCAAACTTCCATCGGGCGCAACTAGTCGAATCATCTTCTTGTGACATAGGATGTTCGCCTCATAGGTTGCTAACCAATCCATCCCTAGTACTACATCGAATCCGCCTAGGGGCATCACATGTAAATTGGCAGAAAACCTATGACCTTCTAATTCTATAACACAGTCCTCTATCATATTAGTAATTTGAGTAGACTTACCAATAGCAGTTTCTACATCGAATGACTCACTAATGCTTCTACTACTAGCAGACAGCTTATCACAGAAAGTAGTAGAAATAAAACTCCTACTAGCACCAAAATCAAACAATACAGAGGCACAAGTTTGGTTAACTAGAAACATACCTGACACGACATCAGGGTCCACTCTGGCTTCCTCCCGGTCATCGTGAAGGCTCTAGCACTCGCCCTCTGTCCCTCTTCCTCTGGCTTCTTCTTCACCCCAGAGCTTTTTGCCCTCGGCTTCTTGCAGTCCCTTCTTATGTGGCCCTCCTTGCAGCAGGTGTAACACTTCAGCACCCTACAGTCTCTAGAAATATGGCCAGGCCTTACATATTTGAAGCACACATTGAGCCCCAACCTGCACTCACCCGCATGCTCCTTGCCACACTTACCACACTTCCTCGACCCCAAACTTGATGACGCCAACCTACGGTCATCCAACCTCATCCTCTTATTGTTTGGGGTGAAACCACCACGCCTAAACCTCTTCCCATTCCAGCTCTTACTGCCGCCACCTGTCTTCTTTACATCCACCATCGTCTCCTCCTGTTCATCATACAGCCTACCCGCCAGGTCTACAACCAATCGAAAAGTTCCCGGCCGGGCAGCAATCAGATGCCTGCATATGTCAGCCGGCAACCCCTGAATGTATATCTTGATCTTCCTCGACACCGGCATCACCTGATCCGGCACCAGCCTCATCATTTTGTTAAATTTGGTGGTGTACTGCTGGTGGGTCATGATTCCCGCCTCAAGTTGTAGGAACTCCCTCTCGATCTTGTTGAGTTCCCGGTGAGGGAAAAATTCCTCGATCACCAATTTCTTCAACTCCTTCTATCACATCTTCCCGATGGCCCTAGCACCCTCAGCATGGACAATATTGTCCCACCAACACAGTGCTGAGTCAGTGAAAGAGTAAGTGGCGAACTTCACCTTCTGGTCTTCACGACACTCACTGATTTCGAACACTGCCTCCATCTCCCTCGCCCAGCGGTGAGCGGCAGTAGCATTACCGTTGCCATCGAAGGTTGGAGGCTTACACCTCTGGAAAGCCCTATAACTGCACCCCTTGGTTGTCACCCCTACTGAATCATCCTCCTCATCATCGGACAACACGGTCTTAGGCTCCGGTTGTTCCTCCTCCCCCTTGCTTTCCTTACCCGTTGATCCCTTCCTATCTTCCTTCTCCTTCCTCTCCTCATTCCTCACAGCCTTGATGACTTCGGTCACTACAGACGGTAAGACTGTCTGCATGACCTGGTGCACCTCATCAGCAATCGCCTCCCTAGCTGAGGCATTCATACTAGCATTCTCATTCTCCTCACTTCGACCATGAACCTCAGGGTTCCTGTGAGCCGTCTCAGGAGCCTTAACACTACTCCTGGTCATACGTGGCCTCGTACCACGTCCACCATGACCACTTCCTCTAAAAGCCTTGGAAGATTTTCGTCTAGCCATTCCCTAAACGCTATAAGATTCAAACCCTAACACAGTCATTCAAGGTAATAGCTTAGTTATTTAAGTATAGTAAGTCCCTAATTGACGGTGGCCAGTTATGATTAGCCACTTACTTTACTCTTCACACCCCAAGCATTTCCTATCCTGACTACATCAATATCTAAATCTACTAAGAACACATAAGTCAAATAGCATGCGCACCTAATACCGGTTAACATTAATAAAAGGCATACCTGATGGCACATAGCTACTCGGGCTGACATCCCTCCATTGGTCCCATTTTCAGTTTAAGTTTAGGTTTTTGAAAATATTTACCCAATTCACTTAAACTATGGCTCTGATACCAACTTGTAAGGCCCCGATCCCGGGCTCCTCACAGTTGGTCATTCATAGCACTTAAAGATACAAAATAATATATATATTTCATAAATAAGCAGTGGAATTACATTTAACAAAAAGCCCATTCATCTAATTTATAAATATTATTGTTAAGCAACACATCATTGTTCGTTAGTTACAAAAAAAAGATTTGTTTAAATGCATTACAACACAACAATATCATCAAAACATGAATGGATGTCAGTCTTGTCCCGTCGAGCCGCTTCACCCTCGTGCCATCCTCATCAATAATTACCTGCCAACTGAAAATGTATAAAAGTCAGCGTTGCTAGTGAGTTCTAGTTTTAAAAGCGTTAAAAGTACCTTGAATAGTTTATATATAAAAATACTCTTTTTCGTAAAACACTTCCTTTACTTTCGTTCGTGCGCATTCATCATACATACAACAAGGTATTCCCTTCTTTCATTCATTCATTACCATGCTCATTCTTTCATTTCGTACTTTTATCATTATCTTTCACTTTCTTTCCGGACGAATGAGCTATACCCCAAACATTGTGCACGAAGCTGATGCGGGGCCTGAGGTCTATCAATAGACCCCGAACATTGTGCACGAAGCTTCACCTAGTCACCCAGGGTATGCTATAAGGGTCCCTGTCAATCTCAATGATTGACCCTGTGTGCATCCTTTGGGGTAGCTAACCCGCATCACAATTGAGCTAACGACAACATGGTCGTGCACCTCCATTCATTTTGCTTGCAAGTCTTTCCTTCTTTCATTTATGTTCCACTTTTCATCATCATTAATCTTTCACTCTATTAATGACAATACTTTACATTTACAATTATAAACACACCACGTAAAATCATATAATATAATATGGAACATAAGAAACATAAGAACAAATCATATTCATGCATAAAGTAAGCATTTAATAACCTCAGGTCAAACTTGTGTCAAAACCCTAAAATCACAGATTCCCAAAAATTTCGGAAATAATTCTAAGTGCTCTAGGCGCATGGACACTATGCAGTCGCATGGGAACTGCATAGGCACATCATAACTATTTGGGCGCATGGCCCAATACTTAACTGATTTCATACTAACTTAGGCGCATGAACTATTCAGGCGCATGAGTACTATTGAGGCACCTGACCCAACACTTAGGCCATCCAACGAAATTTCTAGGCGCATGAACAACTGTTTAGGCGCATGGACTACACTTGGTCATTCTAAGGCATGAACCTGGGCGCATGGGGTACTGTTTGAGTGCATGACATACACTTAAATGTTTTCTAAGGCAATTTCAGGCGCATGGGCCTTTTTAGGCGCATGGACAACCTGTTTGGCATGTTTCTAACATATTTTCAGTCCCAATCATCATATTCTCTTATTCTAAGCTTAATACAACCTTCCTAAGCATAAATAACATATAACAACCACAAAACATCATCATGTAACATAAAACTTACGGGTACACATGCATAATAGTTATAAAACCTTTTTAATACATTTTCATTCCTAAAACACTTTGAAACATGTAAAAGATGGGGTCTAGAACTCACCTAATGTATCAAAGAAGCACAACTCCTCAAAACTTGTTTGTTCACGAGTTTAAACACCTAAACAAATTAAGAACACACAACCAAACACCAAGAACACTTAACAATCGGTTTCTAAGGGTAAAACCACTAAGAAAACCGAACCAATTACACATAAAAACACTTACTTAGATCGAAAATCCCTTCTTCTTCTTCTTGAAACCAAGAGAGAAAACTTTTGTTCTTCTTTCTTTCTTCTCTTAGCCGAAAAATAGCAGTTGTAGGGAAAGCATGGGCGGCCATGCTACAAAAAGTAAACTTTTTGTCTTTTGTGTACTATTTACACAACAATCCCTTGACTTTTGGTATCTGTTTATTTCTATTTGATATTTTTCCTTTCTAATTATTTTTGACAAATTTCCGGGTGTTATAATCCTATTTTCTTTCACAGAGCTGGGAGTTGTGAGATGATCAAACAACTCCATCAAAGAAGATTTCTGTTCTGTGATTTCTCTGACTGTAGTTCCAAGTGGCCATACTTTGCTAGGTATCACTTCTCGTGGTTCTCTAATAAGTTTATCTTTCCCTTTTTGCTGGTATTTACTTTCAACAGTGACATGCTCAGCAGGGGTTTTGTTTTGTTGTTCAGTACCAGACTTTGGAGCTTCAGTCCTGAACCTCACACCAGTTTCAAGCTCAACATTCATTACATGTTCCATCATCCTTCTGAACTCACCAATTGTTCTTCCTTTAAGCTCATGCATTTTATAGTTATGACCTTGTAGCCAGCAGGTCATATTGTATTTGCTCAGCTTAACTGTTTCACAGTGACCCAAATCTTTCTTGATTTTCTAAATTGATTGAAAAGTTATGAATGCTTCATAGTCATAGTTAGGGATAATGAATCTAGCAAGCTCAAATTCTTTCAGTAGATCCTTCATTTTAGTATGATTCATCCTTTCAACCATGTCATACGGAAACCCATGGTTGATAAGAGTCATAAACATGGTTGACTCAGGCGTCTCTTTCAAGATGTCTTTTGTTGTCAGTAGGTCATCAGCATTTGAATCTTTTTGTTCTTTTGGAGTGTCCCTCTTGATACGCTCATTCCATTCATCATCACTGTCACTATCCTGATAAGAAATAGTCTTCACAGTAGATAAATCTACTGAAGGAGTGTTTTCAGGGGATGTTGGCCTTGATCTTTTAGGTGAATCTTCAACATAGATCACCTTCTTCTGAGTAGTACCTAAGTACTTTCTCTTCCTGGAGTATAGTATAAGCTGCTTAGAGGTCTTAGAAGATTCTTTTAATGGTTTTGTTGATGGAGCAGCATTTGACTCAAGAGCACAAATTTTCATCTTTAGCTCTACAATCTCTTCCTCTTTCCTTTTTAACAGAGCAGATTACGCAGAGAGAGAGTTTGTTGCATGATCAATTTCTAATGTCAGCTTCTCTTTTTCACACTTCTCATGCTTTACTGAGTCTAGAAGTTCTTGTTCATGTTGAAGTAGTACATTAATTACTTCATTGTTGCATTATGCATCTTCTCTTAATTTTTTGAGTCTTGATTCTTATTTAAGCAATTCATCATCTTTTTCTTTTATCACACTCTTCAACTCTTGTATTCTTTGCTTTCTTTTGATTGTTTTGATAACAAGTTTTTTATACTCAGCTGCCAGATAACTTTTGCTTACAGGGATGTCCTTGTCACTGAGATCATCTTCATGATAGGCAATTACATCAGCATAGTTGACTTTTTCTTTTTCTTCTTCATGTTTAGCAAAAGTCTCATCATCATTGACATCAGTGGGGCTGCACTTGCTGAGCTAGAGCTAGACTCAATAGCTTGATCTGCCTGCTCTTGATGTTGTTGTGGTTGTAGTTGTTGATGAAGATCAGTGGTTGGTGAAGCTGGTTCAGTTTGATTAGACAAGCTTGGTTTTTGAGAGTTGGTGATTAAGAGTGGGATAGTGCTAGCTTGAGAAACCAACTCAGTCTCATCAGTGTTGGTGATTGAGAGTGGGATGGTGCTAGCTTGAGATACCAACTCAGTCTCACCAGAGTGAACTGAGTTTTGAGACTGAGTATCAGGGACAGGCTCAGTGTGAACACTCTCAGGAGATTGAGGTTGAGGAGTTTCAGGTTGTTGAGAGTTAGGTGATTAAGTGAGAATTGGAGAGATTGGCTGGGTGTTTTGACTAGTTGATTGGGATTGTGGTGATTGATGATGTTGAATAGGTGAGATGGGCAGAGTGTTTATACTGGCTGGAGATTGATGTTGTTGAATGGGTGATTGATGGAGTGAATGTGAGGCTTGCATAGAGTCAACTAATGAACTCTCTTGCAGGTCTACCCAAACCAGTTCTTATGGGATGTTGGCATTAGCATCCAACACATGAGCAAATATTGGCATGTCTTCCCTTTGGTATTTACCGCTGATCTTGTTCAGCACAGATCTACCTAAATGTGCTTGCACAAACACATCACCATCTCTTTCTATCCCAGGTAGCTCAGCATTAATGATCAGTTGTAGGAAGCTTGGGAACATATACATCTTATCATCCTTCTGTACTTATATTTGGTCACACAGACAGTTGAAGATGTACTTTGAGTAGTTGTATGTCCTTCCCTCAAAGATCCCTATGATTCCAGAAGAGATGTGCCTTGAGAATCTATCCAATCCGGATTTCCTGTTTGAGATACACTTAAGGTAAGTGTGACATAGGAACCGGTAAGGTTTGCATAATCTACCCTTCTTGATCTCTCCTTTTTCAAAGTCACCATCATAACCCATCAGATAAAATATCTTCTCAATATATTTATGTTCAAAGACATCTGGGTGACCTATTTCCTGATCTCCCACGTTATCCGTTCTAGCCGGGTTCCAAAAATCAATTACGTGTGACTATACGATTACTAGATTCGCCGTCAGTGTATAGAACAATCTTGATCGTCGTAAGAATCTGATGATGTCCCGACACCCTTCCGATACAGGGTCATCAACATTGAGAAATGCGCACACATTGTGCTCTCTTGCAAACCTATTTGACGTCTGTAAATAAAAGTGATGAAGATTAGGTTAGTATCAATGTTACAGACATACGAATACAAATAGTTTTAATGATAACCAAGAATCAAACATTTCATTTTTGATGATTATTACATGTTTTACCTTCAGATCAATGATCTGAAATCAAGATTAGTGTTTGTTTGAGGTTTTGTTTTGGTAATTTTGAATGTTTGTGAAAAGGGGAAAAAAGTTTGTTGAGTGTGCTTTTCTAGGTCTGAAAAGTGCTCTGAAAAAGTGAATAATGAAAGTTTTAAGTCAAAAACATCATTTATACTCTCTCGGACACATTAATTTATTTTTGTAATGAAGTGGGTCCCACTTCCTTTTTACCATTTCATGGAATTTATTTATTCCGCATATTTTAGTTCGTCCGTAGGGCATCTTCGGAGGTATAACATCTGTGGATGCCTAACCATCAAGAACAGATAGAATTTGAAGTATAACTTGATTATCCATAGATTACCACTCTATGAACATAGATTATACTTTTAAAATATTAACACATCCGTAGTTTACCAATTCTACGGATGGTCATATTTTAGTTGGTTAAGTTTCGCACTGTAGCTTCTGTTGATGCGGAAATTGCACTGTAGCTTCTGCTGATGCTAAAATTGCACTGTAGCTTCTGCTGATGCTTAGAATGCACTGTTTGAAACTTCTTTTAATTTTATGGTTCTAATCAAGTGATAGAACCATTTATTGCTTTTGGACGTTGTTGACTTTGTTTTCATGACAATTATGCACAAGAAGGTTTATATTTTGAAAAACTTCATATATCCTGTAGCCTAGTTAGTGCTCAAGTTCCAATTCCTTCTTAGTTGGTTGATCAAAATTCAGATTTTATTGTTTTCATGCATTAACTACTCCCCATAAATTTGTGATTAATGATAAGATGTTGCATTCAACATAAATTTATGTAGAAGAAAAGCGTGAAAGGCATATGACAGTCCAAAAGTTATGAAGCCTACTAAGGTAAAACAAAAATAAAAGAATTATTATGTACATGTATATATATAATGGGATCATACTATGAGACTAAGCTTCTTCTTGTTTTATTTGATTGATGAAATGTGACCTGATTCTAGTCCTGATTGCAAGTATGTATTTCCACTTAAATCCAAACAAGAGTATTGTATCAACTAGGCATGCCGTTTATCATGTTTTAATGTTTATTAGAGATTAACTGTTATGTGCTCCACATTCAATTCACATTAGAGTTTGTCCTCCATTTGTGAGTCAATTCATCACTTTTTCACACTTAGAAACTATGTACATTAAGTTATAAGTTCTATCTTGAGACAAATTTGATGTCTCATTAATGCTTTGTTGCTAAAGCTTTTTAGATAGTATACATTTGATCACAATGGATTCTTTTGAGAGCATAGATATGATCATCATCAGGTCACTAGGTCTTTACTTACGTAAAACAGAGGTGCCTTCAACCCAGGCATTTGTTTACTCAAAATAGAGGGATGATGAGGATCATACTCTAAATCATAAACCCAGGTCTTTGTTCACACAAAACAGAGGGAATGTGATTTGAAAAGATAGAAGTTATAAAGTGTTTTACATAGTGTGCTTGGGTGAGTGATTTGATCATATCAG
>BJCO01722049.1:0-16756 GCA_018326465.1 Flaveria floridana | reverse complement strand
GGGGGGGGGGGGGGGGGGGGGGGGCGTATAGATCTATATGGGGCGTATAGCTCTCCGACATCCTTCCCCCTGAATTTTTCTCGTTTTCGATGCATTCGACCCTATACGCTACATATGGACTCATACGCGACGTATAGGGGAGTGTCGATTTATCTGGTGGGTGTCTAAATATTAGGAGTCATTTAGAATGAGACAATTTTTTGTAACAAAATAGTCGTAGAAGAGTAGTTGATTATACTTTTCTTTAATTTGCTAATAGATACCGTAAGGTAGAATTAATTGGCTAGATTGGATGAAAACCATCTTCTTTTCATGTAATTGGTTTTGTCCCCGACAAGTTTCTTGTAGTTAGATAACTTATAATATATAGTTGTTCTTAAAATAGTGAGTAAAAATTAAATGTAAATATGATTTATGTTCCTTAGGTTGTTTTTTCAGATAATATAAAAGCTAGGAGTGTTATTTTCATCCTATCATTATGGATTAGTGATGATAAGTGAGTATTGACACATAGCTTGAATTATTAAGATTTACTTTTTGATTATTTATATTATATATAAAGCATATGAGAGTGGTATTTTAAGATACTATAAAATTAAGAACGATTACTATATTCAATGTATAATATACAACCAATTTTAAGGGTAAAATAGTATTTATAACATTATTTACACATTACCCCTTATAATTAGTTATATTAATAACCTTATACTTACTAACATTTGCATAAAATTTTATATTATCTATCCATACACCAAAAAAACTTAATATGTTTTAAGATTTCAGCTCTATCTTTTAATCTATCACATTAAAAACGTTTTGAGACTACAACTTAACCTGTTTTTATTTTTAAACGTTTTGGTGTAAACTTTTTACTGAAATGATCTGTATTTTGTGAGGTACAATAAGTTAATGCGTATATACAAGTCGTCATGCAGAACTCATTTATTTGGTGCTTTAAATTTTAGGTTAGAAAAAACATAATAAACTTTTATAAAACTACTACAAGAATAACAAAATATTAAATGTACGTGTCAAATGTAAAATGTCATCCCGTTACATTGCGCTAGCACACTTCTAGTAATATTCGAGATACCAATCAAGGGGGTGAGTACTCAATGGGTGTGGTTTTGGTGTGTGTTTCTTTGGCGGGGGGAACCTACATTTGGACCCCACGATAACGACCTTTCATTTCTTCTTGTTTCTTTTACCCATAACCAAAAACCATTCACAAATAAAGAAACTTGACAAAGTCCTATTTGTCCAACCATTTTGTTTTTTATTTCTTTTGTGTAACAAAAAACAAGTTCTAAAGAGAAGGCTAAGGCAAGATTAAATAATCGACAACATGGGTGCAACCCAGTGTGTTTTTGTGTACGAGTCAGGTTCTTTTCGATCGACATTTTGGCGCGTTGGATGGGCGAGTACAAATCTATATGCGTCACCAAAACTATTTGGAAATTTTGATTTCTTATCCAAAGAAAAAAGAAAAAAAAAACTCTTTTTCACTTTTCTACTCATATCTTTTAAGTGGATCATAGATTGATTGTTCAAAGTCTTATATTACATCACAAAATTAGTGTGTATAGAAGATTTTGACGTTCTTAGAATAATTATGAGAAAAAGTGAAAAATCATATTTTTATTTTGCCGTATTATTTGACAGAAACCTGAAGATTGTATAATGTATATAAGATAACTTATTTGAACGTCATGTGACAATGTTAATTATATATAAAAAGTTTGGTAAGAAGATATCAGGTGGGTCAAGTGCTATATTATAAAAGGACTAACATAATCCTTTATGTTTAGGAGACAATCATGTGATTAAGAATTAATCTTTATATTGTATTGGAGCTCTCTATAATACTAATCCGCAAAGTTAATATTTAAATCTGATATTAAGTACTATAAAACGAGTTAATGATATTAATGAGATCTAAATCATAGATGTGATTTCCATTTAATAATTAAAAACCACACGGTTGTTAGTTGTGTATCCCAACAATTTCAAGGCGGGAACTACTTTGAGCTAAACTATTATGATTATTTATATTTGATGCATACAAAAAAAAGTTTTTATTTAAGGGTGAGTTTATTTTACAAAGTGTATTTTTGCTATTAATTGTGAGAAAATATAATGAGTCTAAAAATTCATAAAAAAATTATATCTCACAATCTAAATCGAATTTTAAAAAAGTACTTCGTAGTTTTTGTTCCTCTCGTTGTCCTCTTTCCAAAAAAATAAAAAAATAATTAAAAAAAATTCATTGTGTCTTTTTATGATACAATGACGTCATTGTTTATTTCATAATGACATAATAACGTCATTGTGTCTTTCATAATGACACAATGACATCATTGTGTATTTCATAAATGACACAACAAATATGCGTTAATTTTTTTATTTTTTTATTTTTCATTTATTTTTTTCTTAGTGAGGACGGCTAGGGGAACAAAAGCTCGGAATTACTTTTTTGAAATTCGATTTAGATTTGAGATATAACTTTTTTGTGACTTTTTATTACTCATTATGTCTTCTCACACTTTGTAACAAAAATACACTTTGTAGCAAAAATACACTTTGTATTTAAATCTTTTGCTTTCTTTAATATAGTAAACTAAACGCATATTTTTTTAAACTTAGGTAAATATTTCTATTTCTGAAAACTAAAAAAACCGCTAGTTTGAGTTAAATATGAAATTTGGAGCATATAATGTTTTGAAAAGTGAACATTTACTGTTGGATTGGTTTTAAATACAGGATAATATATAATAAGCTAGAAAAGTTCAAAGTATAGAAAATAAGTTCAAACAAGTTGAAGGTTTAAACATTAATCATCCTAAAATAAAACAAATTCAAAAATCAATTGTCCAAACATGAAATAATTTACATCAATACATCACAAGCGGAGCTCGAATGAGATATCTTAATGGAAGATTCACCCTTTTTACTTCAAAACTTTGCTAATCCAATAACCTAAATAAAGAAAATATTAATTACAAAATGAATAATATAAACTTCTGTCATCAAGTGAAATAAAAAACATAAATCATATTTTTTTAAATTAAAAAAAGTATTAATCTACTTATATTAACCACATATACATGCATCACGTAAACTTTAAATCATCTACCAAACTTTTGGATGAAGGTGAGACACATTACCACTAGAATGTCCCATTGAAGAAATAAATCATTTTCTGAATTAGTAATAACTAGTTTATACCCCTCACGTTGCGATGGGAACACGTGTTGTGGTGAGAAAGAATGATGCGGGTGTTTGGTTTTAAAAGTTGATCGTTTTAAATATCGAAACCTTACGTAAAAACGAACTTTATAAACGCCAATTAATGAAGATATTAAACCGAGGTCTGTTATGTGATAACTTTATTAAATTTATTGATATAAATATAGACTGGTTAAAAAGAAAAAAAATAAGTTGGTTAAATTACAAGGGGTGAGCTATATATTAGTTAAAAAAAAAATTAAAAAAAGTCAGTTTATTAAAAGTAGAGGGGTGTATTAACTAAGAAAGTTTCCTATTTTTATGTATAAAAATAACTTTATATACATGTATAAAAATAACATAAAATACCACACTAATATGCAAAAAGAAATTGATAATTAATAGTATTTAAATAAGTAGAGCATAACCAGCTTGATTGCTGGTGGTAGGTGATTTGAAGTTATAAATCACCTTATTAATTCTTATTTTTGGTTTAATAACAATTGTTAATTACAAATCTAAAAGAATTATAAGCAAAGTCATATATCCTGTTACCAACCCTCTATTTTATAATATATATAAAGTATTTATACATCGTTGTATGTTACTTATAAATTAAAAAAAAAATTGCAAGTTAAGATGAGGTGATAATATAAAATGGCTAACAACTTTCTATTCCACATGAGACGGGAAACAATAGGCCTTGATGTGTGCAATGTGAAACGTGTACAACTATAAATGCCTAATTAAATATAACTTTACTAATAATGAAGTCATCAGGAATCTTTTGCCTTACGTAATAACTCTACATATATACGTCGTACGTGTGTGAGTTGTGTTATTTCTTGCTCACAACATTTCAATTTTATTTTTTAAAGAAGTATGAAATAGCAGGCCGAATAGCGTGCTTTCTAGGTTACATTTATGTTTTCCTAATAAATGTGTTTAAATTAAACCTGAAAAGCTCGAAATTCAAGCCGAAGTGAATTCGAATTCTAAATTTTAAACCAAGTCTTATATGAGTTAATATATTTTTTTTTCCAGAATACATATACATATGATATCACTAGTAACCAATGTTTTCAAAACCGATCTGGACAGTGAACCGGACGTCTTACCGGTCCGCTGGTAAAACCGGTTTAACCGATCGAACCGTATATAAGAACCGGATAAAATTATAATTATTTTTTATAAATATATGTAAAAATTATAAAAAAATAAAAAATTATATAAAAAAACCGGTTCAACCGGCACGGTTCCCGGTTCAACCGGTCTGATTCCCGGTTTGACCGCTGGTTAGACCGGTTCAACCAGTCTGACCACTGGTTCAACATTAAAACGGTTTTAAGCACCGAACCAAACCGGATTGAAGTCCGGTTCCTGGTCCAACCGGTCAGACCGGACGGTCCGGACCGGTTTTCAAAATCAAGCTAGTAACGTACCTGCGCGATGCGACGGGTGCGACACGTTTCATTATGGTACCCGTCTCTGGTTAGTTTTATATTTAAAAAACTGAATTCCTTTTTTAAAGCATATTGTAACAAACATGAAAAAATTATATATAATTAGAGATACAAGGGTGTAGGTGTAAATAGTTTTAAAATTTTATCTTTTTATGAGTGTTTGAATGACATAATTACCCCTGTAAAATTGATTTTTTGAGTTGTAAATTGTGATTTAAGTGTTCAAATATTTTAAATTATGACGGAAACTCTATTTCATGCATTATAATATATTATAGATATTTAGATGTAACATAAAATTAGTTAGATTATAAAAATGTATGATGTAGCTAAAAAACATACACGTTTTTTATAGATGCATATGACTTTTATTCTAATATATTTTTTTATAGTTCGAGTTATTTGAATCAAGTCGAATTCTCCGAAGTATTTTTCCGAATTCTAATACTTATTGAATTTAATTATCCAAAAATTGAACTTAAATAACATGATGCGATTTATCTGAAAACTGATTTAATAAACACCCGAGTATTTAACACAAAATAAATTTTAACTAGAATACAACAAGAATCATATAAGCACTTGAAGATAGTGCTCATCAAATCTAACACACTGTTATTAAGTGACCAGATATTTTTATAATCAAAATTTTATATAAAACATGTAACATCAAGATTAATCACTTCATAACACAACTATTTTTGTGTAGATAGAGTTCGATCAAACGGCGTAAAAACAATTGAACTACTGCATTGCCTTTCATTGTAAGTAATTTTTAATGTGTTACGTGGTCGGTGTTACCAACTAATCTGAGAAGAAACTAGTATGTTTTGTGAGTAGCTATATTTAAAAGTCAATCTCTTCAGATTTTTTTTTCTTTTCTAAAATAATTTTATTTTTATATTAAACACTAACAGCATAACAATATAAATCTTTCGAGTTTGGTCTAACTAGTTCAGACTTCAAGTTGTGAGTTGGTAGTATGGGTGGTGGGATTTTCAAAATATTGACCAATAGTCACACATTACTTTAAAAAGCAATATGAAATTCACTTATGCATCAAAGTAGAAGCACTTAATGCATTTTTCTAATGGCAAAAAGGTAATTTACGCAAATATTAAGGCTTTTTATTCCTATTTATAAGTCTAAAGTTTTATTTTTGGCCCTAAAAATATACTTTTTTTACCCCTCAAACTTAGCTATAAGTACATCTTGAGCCCAACTTATCTATTTGTCTTATAATTTACGCAAATCTTTCGAGCTTATCATTTTTTTTATTTTTCTCTTATAACCTAAAAACTGAATCTCTTATAAAATTTTAAATATATCATTATGACATATTCATTTTTATTAACGTTTCAGTGTAATGTTGATTCATTACGAAATTGTGCATTATAATGTATAAGTTATCAAATTATAAATGGACAATCTGTCAAAACTTATTCAAGGTTTTGATTTTTTAGTGAATATTTTTCTTTTCTTCCTACAATTGTTAAAATATGAAATTTTATATAACTGGAATATGTAATACTTAATTATATCAAAGTTTTTTTTTTCAGTTGCGTCATGCCTATTTTTATGAACGATTCACCGCAACATTTTGACGTTAGTTTTTTCACGGTTTTACACTCATGCCGCAACACGGGTTTCTAATACTAGTTCTCTTTTAAAGAGTAAAAGATAATGATTTTGTTATTATTATATTTTATAAAAAAATGTTTACAGGTTAAAAATATAGGTGCTAAACGTATAACCTTCTAAACTATCTTTAATAAAGTAGCTTTAACCATCCAGACTAGACACAAGGCGTCAAGACTCTAGAGTGAGGTAAAAGAGACAGGCGGACCACCTACAAACATGGCTAGGAGAGTGGGTAGTGGCCGCATGCATAAGGGCGCACCCATGGGAGAGGAAGGCCGGTTTGTGACAAAGTGACGGGCTTCAAAGAGGAGAGAAGTCCGGTTCATGACTGGTCCACACAGGTAGTGCCAAGTTTGAGGCACCTTCCCATCTCCGGCTACGGATGTCTTGTAGCTATACGAGCAAACAAACGTGTTAAAAATTAAACAACCGATGAAAGTACAAACAAATGTTAATCTCCAACAGAAATATTCCAAACGTTATTCAACTGTAAATCATACAAACATATCAAAGATTTCAGGTCAGTTTATGTTCTTAACATACAATAAGATACATACCACTTATGCTATGATGTCTCAAAACGAACAAATAAAGGGTAAACCATTAAATTAAGGTCTAAAATCCATCTTATGTACAAGTATCAAAGCCACAAGTACAACATTGTAGGAATCGCTTATTCTTGGTCACTTTCAAAGTCTTCATCATCTCCAAAAGTGAATACAGATGCATCAGCAGCCATTGCCTTAAAATCACTTACCTCCCCAACTGGGCTCGAGCCAGCAAGGCCCGAGCCCAATGTTACAGCACTGGTTGTAGAACCCTGTTTCGGCTCACTGGTGCTATCGATCTGCTTGGACCCTGAACTTCCCAGAGAGAGATTTTTGGTTTCATTTGATAAATTTTCAATTGTGCCAGAATCTTTAGGAATGGTTGAGGTTTCAGAGGGAGGATTTGGTGTTGTACTCTCAGCTGGTTTAGTTGTACTTTCCATCTGCGTTGTTGCTTGAACGGCGGCGGGGTTGTAGTCAACAACCACGACCTCCACTTGAAATCCTGGGGATGGAAGTTTCCTCTGCAGATAACACAAATAAAAGATCTGAATGTCAGAAAGGGAAAGGATCAAACGAGTTTGAATGTCTCAAAGTGTGTTAATACATACAATCTCTGGAATCTCTTAATTAACATAACATTTTTTGGTAACTGTGAGAAATTAAGAACCAATAACCGATAAACTCAAGGACCCTGCTAATAAACAGCTAACCAATGAGATTAGATAAAACTATAAAAGAGTGAAGGTAACCTTCAAAGAGGTTAAAGAGAAAAAACGAAAATGGGTTCAAAGCTGAGACATCTGCTAGAGGGACTCCAGTGTTTACCAATGTACCATCCTCTTAAAAGATTTAACTAATTAACAAAATTGTATTATTATTATTGTAGTGATATAATTTTTGTAACCAAATTTAACCTGCCAGCCCTGCCCACTTTGTTCTCTCTGGTTATTAGGACCCTTCTAATTCAAGATTCGCTATGGGCAAAATTTATTTATACAAGGAAGAAAATTATTTAAATATTTTATTGCATGATCAGTTATTGCCTTATTGGGTACCTTGTCAAACCCATCAAGATCACTGGTGGTCAGGATCGTCCTGTTCTCGATCATTGTTGTGTTTAACCAGCTACAGAAACGGCAATTAAAAGATAATGAGGATGGCAATAAATACGAAATATATAAGATAATTTTCGGACAGTCATATTATGATTATTCACATTCCCGTGTGAGCAAATACCCCATTGTTGCAGAAACATGAATTTTTTGGGGATTTTTTGCTTTAAATAGTAACATACTATGAGTTTTCTCACGTTCTAGTCATTGTACTTTGTTTTCTACATTTGAGTCGTCGAAGATGTTTTTTAGTACCGGTTTGGGTTGTCAATATATGGTATTCTAATGATGATCCAAACAGGTCAAAAACTTTTACATCAAATCCACATATTAACTAACGAACCAAATGGACAAAAACCAGGACTCAAATGTAGAAAAAGAAAGTACAGGGACTAAACAAGAGAATGGTAAAAGCACGCAGGTATGTTTAATGCAAATACCGAATTTTTGTGGAAGGTTAGATTTGACTTTGACATACCAGTAGAAGTCTCCTTGACGATCATGAAAGTGAATCTTAAAATCACCCGATAATTCTGTCAAACCAGGCTCCCCAGGTAGTGCAAAGACCATTATACCCTTTCTAGGTGCAGCAAACCAATAGTCTTCAGGCTGCACAGATGAACAAAATCATAAAAACAGTAGAAATCAGCGTTCTTGATCATCGTCATTGTACTCGTATAGTCAATCATTTAGTTCATAACATTCAAACTTTAACATCTGATTGACAAAATCAAGAATTATCATAAGGAACTTACATTTACATTTATTGAAACACTAAAGGAACAAGAGGACAAAAACACACACACAGCGCCTTTATGGCAGACTATCATACAGACATATGGCCTGATGTAGATGCAGTTTTAAGATCCTTTTTGTGATTAGTGCAACAGCTGTTGCTTTAATAAGTAAAATCCCAAACAAACTATCATCTTTTTTATTTACATACTGAAATGTGATTCAAGAAATACAAATGAGACTTAAATTTGGGAGTTAAACATAGTTGCTGCAATAAATATTTGTAGAAGATACATACTGACAAATCCTTGGTTCTAGGATGCTTTTTGGTTGAAAAAAGAACACCTGTATGAAAAGAAAGATCACTAGTATAAATATCATGTGTCTTGTTGAAGAATAACACACATAATTATAAGGAAAATGTAAAAAACGAACAGTATGGACTTCTGCTGAAATTGCACATAAATCCATAGACTTTATTTTCACACTATTAAATCCGTAAGGTCCTCAGCCTTTATTTCTAACAATTATGTTCTTTTTTGCATGATCAAGTCCATAAACCTATAAAAACTCAAGAGAAAGTCCATTTATGCAAAAAAATACCTATTTGTTGAGTTATTACAACTTCACGGACTTAATCATGCAAGGGACTTTATTTCTAACAAACATGTTCTCTTTTGCAGGAACAAGTCCATAAACCTGCAGAAAGTCACGAGAAAGTCCATTCATGCAAAAAGGACCTATTCGTTGAGTTATTACAACTTTAGGGACTTAATCATGCAAGAATAAAGTTCAGAGACTTATGTGTGAAATTAGAAAAAGTCCATAAACCATTTTTAAATTTAGCCCATTATTATGACTAAACAATTGCATTAACATTAGGGCATTTGGAGTGGAGCTCAGGGAGGGCTTGGAGCCAATGGGGCCAAACAGGAATACCACCCCGGTTGGTTTGGGGCCGAGAAAAAACTCATTGAATTGGTGGTAAGCCCCTGAAGCATCTCCTGAATAGGTATTAATTTTTCTATTGATTTATCATAGATAAATTGAGCCAAATCAAAATAGAGAAAATAGTTTGGTAAGCTTGGGGAAAATGGTGACCATTTTGGGGAAATGGAGAGTTGAGAAGATCGTTGATGTGATACTAATGTGGCATGTGGGAAATTGGGGAAAACCAAAACCACGCCTTATGCCCTTATAGCATTACCATTATGATCTGAGACAGTAATAGATGGTCTGATCCAATAAGGGCACCTATGAAGACGGATTCCTCTAAGCATACACCTACAAGCAGTGAGATGATATTAAACTCATAAACAATCAAGCACAACCTAAACTAACTTTCATCTTAAGTTTAATTCTATGATTTATGACTTCTAAGGTCAACAGCAAAAATTATTTATGTAGTGTTAAAGTTTCATAGATGAACCAAAAGCCATACCTGCGCCCAGGCTGATCTTCTCCATTGAAGTGTGTTAAAACACGTTCAAAATATTTGACGTACCTCTATATCAAATAAAACAGTGGCCTTTTAGATAAACTTAGAAGAAAGTCTCACAGATCATTATACAAACCCCAAAAAAACTTACAATTTGACTTGGGAGAACGAGTCCCTTGCCATCAATGCATCTTTTTTGGTTGTAATAATCTATAGATTCCTCAGCTGTGGGAAAAAACTGAAATAAAATGTAATATATTATTTATTTTACATTTGTACCTCAAAAGGTAAATAAACAATGAGATACTTAACAATACCTTCAGATATAAAAGCAGACTTGTGATCATTAAGCCTGTTCTTGCCATTCCAGCCTTACAATGAACGACCACAACATTATCTATATCCTCTTTTAACCATGAGTAGGCACTATGACAAAATGATATAATAAGTTGAATTGGAGGACAGTTGTGGTCATCAAATGGGAAGCTAGCAAGCTGAGATTTAAAACCAAAGAAAAAAAGAACATTATTTGATACAGTAAATGATAATATTATTACTAGTTACACACAAAAACTAATTCCACTTCTCATCGACACTGTAGGCCCTGTCCTTGCTTATCCTCAAATCAGATAAATGAGAATCACAAAAAGTTAAAGGTGTTTTAGTTGTACAGTTCTAAAAAACTAAGGATGTTTTCTCAAAGTGGAGATAGAGAGGCGGAGATATATTTCCACCACTACAAGCTAGTCATTATATATAATTCAAAGATAGAGGTGGCAATTTTGACTCATTCAACTAAAAGTGAGCTGATTGGGGTCTCCAATGTGTAAGTTTAAAATTTTGACTAAAAGCGAAACAGGTCACATAAGACTTCCACAATGTGTTTTGCTTGAACAAGATTCTAATAATATTTAATTATCTTAGTTGTCTATTAAACTAAAGATACGGATATAAGGGGCATGATTTAACGAGTTAGGCTTTTTTAGTAGTAGAATGGTAAAATTTGAACACAAGTGAGAAAACAAACACCTCTATAAACCTCTGACATCTTTTTCTTCTAAACAATACTTAAATTCTTAATCTTGAGTGTACAATGAGTTACACAAGTTATACTTTCTACCTATAGAGGCTGTGAGATTTAAGACTAGTATTAGTGAGTTGACCAACTACAGTTAGCAACAGATAAAATTTTTTCTTTGCTTTAAAGTATATTATAAGCTGGTAAAATTACATGAATTCATCAACAAAAACATGTACATGTGAATATTGTAGGTACATACCTTCCCTTCAAACAGTGATGCATCATATAGCCTTTCAGAGCATAGATTGTACACCTTGTACTTGTCCTGAAATATTAGTTTAAGTTCAGGGAGATTTTCGTCAAGTTGGTAACCTTATTGGCATGAAAGTGGACTTTTGTTTCAAACTGGGGAATTCCTTACCTATGAATGATTTTTATGGCACATGGAATTATGGAAGGAGGAAAAGTTATCTCGCCTATGATTGATATTAAAAATCACAAGTCTTATAACATTATCCCTTTCTTTTCTTATAAAGAACCTTATAACATTATCCCTTTCTTTTCTTATAAAGAACCTTGTTTCAGTACATTGACTTCACCAAAATTTATGTGATGCGTATTTAATTAATATTTAGATACAACTTCGACACACGTAAATAAGGTTTTTGGATTAGCAGCCTCTATATCCCCAAGGATGGAGGAAATGTTTGCCCTCATTCCACCCATCCTAGACCCTACCAATAGCTCTACTATGAGTGGAATATTGCTGAGTGTGTATGTTGTTTTCTAAATATAATTTCAGAAAAAAGTATTTTTTTCACTTATATAAAAACATTTGTTTTATTTATTTGCACACAAGAAGTTTTTTCATATGTGGAATCTAATACGGAGGCAGGGATCAAGTCAACCAACGCCGCATCTACAGGAGAAAATCGGTTAAACTATGCTGATTGAAAAATTGTGTAACAAATTGCAAGTTTATTTCTATTATTCGCCTGATTTAAAGTTGGTTGCTATTATCAGGTTTGTTTCTATTCCGTGCAGGTTGCCTAAATATTATTGAATTTACATGTTGAAAACTAGATAAATGGGTTGCTTACTAAAACCGGTAACAAATTACATGTTGGATGTCTAAAGTTGGTTGTTAAAATTTGAGGGAAAAAGCGTAATTGTTTGTTTATATTTTTGTGCAGTTCACCCAAATATCATTGGATTTACACAAACTTGAGTTTACCAATACCTGTGCCGTTATGAAACCATAATATGATTAGAGATTATAAGATAAAACACATAAGAAAATGTTGCTACCTTGTGCTTGGTTTCAAAGAACTTGATAACTTCCTCCATGTGATTACGGTAAAATCCCTACAAAAAGAATATTAAAAGTTTCAACGAATTATTATAAAAAATGAGTTTTAAATCTCAAATATACTAATGACTTGTTTCACAAAAGTAATATGCAGTTCACCTCAACGTATCCAAAGAAACCTGAACTCATATCACCTGCAGGGAATCCCATTGCAATTATATTCTCAGTGATATACGTCATATCCAAATCAAATCCTCCTTCCTGAAACCAAAAGTAAAAACAATCAAATAAATAATCTAGTATCAAATACTTCTTAGATGAGATGATACGTATATAATCTATGAAAATGATTAAAAAAACATAACAATAATTTCTAAAGCAATTTGAAGGTATCATATATGGATCTGCCTTTATATCAATTTGCCACGAAGATGAAATGAATAGTACTTTTATCATCTTAATAAATATGTCTAAATGTTACACGTTCTTTTTTTTTCTCTAATAGCCTAAATCGATATAATTATCTAAGGAGATGATTTGTACACCACCTCTTTTACCCATAAACCACTAGTCTAACAGTCGGACCATGTTACCCTTGACCAATGTGAATTTGTAAAAAGAAAGAGTGTGGTGATGGGTAAAATAGTGAATAACATTTAATTTAGTGGTTTATTGCTAAAAGAGCAAGTGTACAAGTCACCTCCCAACCAACTAAGGTGAACCAACCAGAGTTCTTTTATATATGTAATAATGCTAGGTGACATGTCTATTGTTTTTCTTCACTTACCACCTAAGGGGCTGTTTGGTAGTCTCTTAATGGTTCATTAAGAGTCTACCTCTTAATGGTTTATAGCATCTGAATGGTTAAGAGGTAACCCTAATGCTGAATGGTTAAAAGGTAACCTATTAATGTTATCTCTTAACCATTCAGCATTAGGGTTGCCTCTTAACCAAAAGAGTTGACTAATAAGATTTTCTTTCTAAGCATTCACCATATACAATAAGCCTTGATTTGATTATTTAAGCTACAAGATTTAAAAAGAAAATGATTATCTTATATTCAGGAGTTCAGTAACATAAACAGAGTACCTGATATCTTCTTTTGTTTTGTGATACAACATGACGAGCCTTTATTTGCACAGCCTTCGCTGCACTTTTAGATGTGTCCACAAACCCTTTAGTGAGGGTCCCAATGAAGCCAACTTGTGAGGTTTCTGAAGCTTCAACAGGATCATCAATTTGTTGGGAAGCCTTTGGAGATGATCGCAACCCAAAGCCACCAGTCAAACGAGCAAATGATGATTTTCCCGTATTTTCAGTCGAAGATTCAGCTTGTGTGCCCCCCAAAGGTTGAGGAAGTTTAAAACTTTTGGCCCATGTGCTTAGGCTAGAAGCAGAGAACATTGATGATGCATTTTGTGAAACATTATCATGTCCACTATCTACAGCAATAGAAGCTTCTAGATCCACATTTGGCTTTGCAGATTCAACATCCATTTTTTCCTTTTACCCCTTTAACATAAGCACACAAGTAAGCATGTAAGTGCAACTTTCTTCAACCACAACTATAATGGTCTTCTTGTTTTTTTAAATGCGGACGAAATAAATCCTCAATGACTTTTTGCATCATAACTTCTAGTTATAATATAACGTATACATAGCCACCCAAGGATTCAAAAGTTTTCATTAAGGGCACTCAAGTATTCAAAATTTTTAACTAAGGCTACCCAAGTATTAAAACAACTTTAGAGGCCACCTAGTTATCACCTTGGTTTCATGACAAGTGCTTTAATGGAAAGTTTGTAAAACGATAATGCCAGTAAATCTACTCAAATGAATTTTGACAAAAGATCTATGGTTGATACTTTCGTATAGATTCATGATAATTTTGTCATGTTACAACATTAGATGTGACAAAAGATTCAAACTTGGGGGTTTATTATACAATCGTAGGAAGTTGTTTGTCAAAAATAACATAAACGAAACCAAACTGATACTTGGGTGGCCTTAGCGAAAAACTTTGAATATTTGGATGGCCTAGGTATGCATTAGCCTACGCATATAAGATTATATAAGGAAACGTATTCGCATAACATCCAAGTACTCAACTTGTTTTTATAAAGGCCGCCTGTGTAATGGATTACTTTATAGGTCAGGTTTCATTTCTAGCAATTCCAACCAAAAACATGCTTGGATGGCAATAATATATAAATTTTTTAGAAGACAACCATTTCAACATATAGCATGCTCGCACTTCACAAAAGGTATTTGTCTATTTAAAATTTTTTAGGTTGTGTTCATAATTTAGCATGTCATTGGCTATAATTGGTATAAATGAAACCATATATTTCCCAAATATCCAACAACAATATAATGATCATTTGTTAGATAACAGTTTTACTTTGATTTGTTATCAACTCAAAACAAGAGCATACAAACAACGTTGTTAAGGTTTAAAATAAATTTCCTAGTACAGATGGCCATCTAAAGGGCTATTTGGCAACCTTATAATAAAACCATTAAGAGGCTACCTCTGAATTGGTAAGATGTTAATGTGTTTGGTTCACGAAAAAGCTACCTTTTAATGATTCCATTCAACTTTAACGGTATTGTGATAAAAAGATGCGCAATCATATATGTGACAAGTTTACCCCTCACCCAAATAAAAACCCAATGCATCGTTCCATCCATCCCCTTTTCATCTCACCATGCAGACAACCTGCGTCACCAACCCTCGCCACCGCCGCTACACCCCTCAGCTGCCGCCACCTTTCACTGTTGCAAACTCACAACTCCACGTCTTCTATGTTGCTTCCGATTTAGTGTTGTTGGTGAGTTTGAGGGCACACTGTGTACTCAATGATTTTTGGTTTACAATAAGCCTTTTTGGTACATAAAAGGTTTTGTTTTTTGTTTTAAAGTTGCTAATTTTGAGTCTTGATTTACAATTGAAGTTTGGGACTTGATTTTGGCTTAAAAGTGAATAGATTAATAATTTTTTTCTTGTATATCACAATGTTTAATATCGTATCATTCATGCATGAAAATGTTATAGGACAATAGGGTTAATTATTTGTGGTTATTAACGGTTGGATATTTCTGGTTTATGACACTTCAGAAGGGTAAAATAGTCATTCTGCATAATGAGAGATCCTACCAAACAACTCTTACTGGCTCAACACTTACTGATATAGAGTCTCTTACCTAGTTAGACCTCTTAATAGTTCAGCACTTATTGGTTCAGAGATTGCTACATGCAAGATGTTATGAGAACTAAACTAATGCTTGATGGCGGTTCATGCATGTATCCCTACCTAAATATCTTACAATTTATGTAAATCCATGTTTGCAAATATGAAATAATATAATTGTGTCACTACCAGGTGGTAGTGGAGAGAAAACTATAGTTGAGTTCAATCATCTTCATTAGGCTAGAATATTCTAATGTACCAAGCTCCAATAGTAATAATTGATTAGAAATATGTGTTTATATAGAAGAATAAATTTCATTTCATTTAAGGGTTATATTGTAGTCTGAAAAAATCATGAAAATTGAAGGGTTATGGGAATCGAAATAAGTCAAATGTTTACAAGTCAAAGAGACGGTGAAAGTGGGGTTTTGATGTTAATAACCATCAAGTCTTCCACAATTAAGACCATCTTAACTAACATATATGATGGATCTATCTTAAATATCATGCAATAACTCAATAAGGCAACTGGTAACTAATCAAGGGTTCCCTCTAATCCATGACACCATGAGATATTATAAACAAACAAACAAACAAACAAACAAACAAACCCAGTATATCCCACTCAAGCGCAGGGTCTGGGAGGGGTAAGTGGTGACGAGTCTTTCCTCTATCCAGGTAGGTAGGGAGACCGCTTCCAAAGAGACCCCCAACTCGATAACAAAAGCAATAACGCTAGCAAATTGAGATCATATGTGAGAATTGAGATCAGACTTAGGTAAGTAATTCCTACTTTTGTAGTGTGCAAACTCAACAGAGAGAACCCTACAATGAACTCTTAGAATAAACTGGATTAAAAAAAACAGTTATTTAAATCACCCAAGTAGAGAGTTGATTTAAGGTGCAGGAACATTGTTTCCACCAAGTGAGCATATAATCTAAACCACGTAACAGCGGATAGTAGTTTTATTTGGTTTAGAGCTTTCATATGTTCAAAAAAATAAGTTATTGATTTCTGAAAGTATCGAGATAATGGTTATTTCAGATAAATAAGATGTTCTTGTTTA
>BJCO01722047.1:0-11859 GCA_018326465.1 Flaveria floridana | reverse complement strand
CTTTGTCTTCGGAAGCTCAGACTTTGTCTTCAGCTCTTTCATCAGACTTTGTCTTCGGAAGCTTTCAGACTTTGTCTTTGGATGATAGTCTTCAGCTGTTGGCTTCAGCTGTTGTCTTCAGCAGTTGACTTCAGCTTTTGCCTTCAGTAGATATCTTCAGATGTTGTTCTTCAGACTCTCGGAAGATCTCATGCTTAGCTTCGGAAGCCCTTCAATGTAGCACCAAAAATGACTATGAAGTGGTTTTGGTTGCACCAGCCTTATCATGATCCAACAAAACATTAACATTGTCTTTAAAGCATTAAATTGTTTTTGAAAGTATTCTTAATAATCTTCTTAATCAGGGATGTTAGTCTTCAGATGCCAAGTAGCTTCTAGAATCCAAGCCCACATCCACTTAAGTCCAACAGCTTACCTGTTAAACTAATATGCATATAAAAGTCAGTTTTACTGAGTGAGTTCTAGATTTACTTTATTAGATAAATTTTTAGTAAGGTATGTTAACTTTATCATTCAAAAGTAGTTATCACATATCTGATCATTACTATACATAGACTATCGCTTATCGTCAATACCTTCATTTATTTGATATCTATGTCTCTTTATTATCCGTCAATTCCCAGTCACTATTGATGCCTATAATGAACACAGGACTTTACGGACATGCCAATCCAGGCCCTACTGTCGTACCTATCCAGGCCATTGTGTCATGCCAATCCAGCCCTTACTGACCTGTCTGTCCGGGCCTTCACTTTACTGACATGCTAATCCAGGCCTTACTATCATATGGGCACAACAAATGCAACCCTCCTCTACCCTTTGCTTGTAAGGCTTTACTTTAAGAAGGTACATGTTATGGGCATATCACATCATATTACAAGACATATCATCATTACCAAGGTCATATCACAATAAGAAAAGCACGATATGAATTCATCAAAACCTTCATTTCCAATATAAGATAGTGCATAAAAACTTTGCTTTAAAAGAACTGGTCATTTAGTATGCATATCACCCCAAAACGTTTAAAACATGTATGAAATAGGGGATCTACAACTAACCTGGTGAGTAGATTGCTATCAGTCTAAGAGAAATTCAGGCCAATAAATGAGTCGCACAATCTGCATGGAAATTACCACACGAATCTATCATTTTATGCAATACAACTAGTTTCACAGCTAGTTTCTCTCGTAGTTTCGCACGAGATCTCTGCCCAACTTTTGTTGGAATTTACCAGCGAAACTATAGTTTCACAGCTAGTTTCACATCTTGTTTCTCACACAGTTTCGCATGATGAAACTGCAGTTTCGCTGGACGAGGTTTTCAGCTCGTTTTTCATAAAAAATCTTCATTTTCAACCAAAATCTATACTTTTTACGTCCAAACACTTAGTTTTTCATCCATGAAACTATATCTAAGCTTTTTACACCATTTCATATGTAAAAATGTGATATATGTAAAATCTTTCTCAAAACCCTAAAAACCCAAAACTCAAGAATCAAACCCAAATCTACAGATGTGTTTAGATGGTGATTCTTACCCTACTTTGTTGTCTTTTATTGTTGTTTTGATACTCAACACTAGATTTTCAATCCTTCAATCAACAAAACTCCAAATCTTCAAGTTTCTTTCACTTTATCTTACTACTTTCTCTTTTTAAGTTGTTGGGTGATTTGGATGAAATGAGGAGATATGATCTGATTAGGGTTGCTTAAGGAGTGGTTATGGGCCTTAAACCCATTTATCAATTAATCTCATATGATTACATTGGTCCATAATCCCCCTTTTCTCTTATTTTATTAAATAATCTATTTACCAAGCCCATTAATATTTTAATTGCTCGGCTAGATTTTTCGGGGCATTTGGCTTGTTCATTGGCTCAACTTTAAGCTTTTTTTGTATTAATATAACATGCTTTAACCATTCTCCGCCTATAACCACCGCACCTCCACCGTGCACAATCTAAACCAATAGCCTATTTCAACCCCACAAATTGCTCCTTAAGCTTCAATTTCAGAGGTCTTTTGTTAAGATAGTGAGACGCAGGCAATTTCTTCACCGATTGATTCCTCAATCGCCGATGATTTCTCCGCCCAACAACTCCTCCTGCAATTTCCCTACAGAAGCTTCGTCTCTCTGTAACCACATATAGAGTTGAAGGCGATTTCTTCACCGATTGATTCCTCAATCGCCGACAATTTCTCTGACCAATACTCCTCCAGCAACCACCGGAGTTCACGCTACCACAACCGTCATCACACACACACGTCAATCGTTTGATTTGGTGTTGCTAAAGTTGTTTGGGTTTGATTTGGTGGAGTTTGATTGTGTGTGTTCTGTGGTTTTCGAGTTTGTTGGGTTTGATTCGGTGTTGTTGAAGTTGTATTTTAAACAGGGCTCGTCTCTCTGCTCGTATTTGTGCCATTTGAGAGCAGGGATCTTCTAACAAAGAGAGAAAGGATCTTCCAAAGAGAGAAGGGATCTTCCATTTGAGAACAGGGACCGGGTTTTATCTCAGATCCAGATCTGTTTCATCTGTTAAAGATTGGTTTATGACTTTGGTTTCATCTTAGACCCAGATCTGTTGGTTCGCGACTCTAGGGTTTCGAACCTGTTTGGGTTTCTTAAATCGCCTCGATCCCCTATAATCTGTTAAAGATTGAAATTCTTTGTGTTTCGGGGTTGTGCAAGATTTCACTGTAAGACATTTCTTTCTCTATCTCGCTGCTTGGAGGTCTTTAAGTCTTTGGATCCCTTCTACTCTATTTCGCATCATGAATATACCACTGTTAGGCATATTTGGACCGGGTTACGAGGACCGGTATCTGGCTATGCGTGTGCATTCTTTATGTTGCATTATTAGGTGTGTTATGTTGCATTTATTAGGTGTGATATTTATGATATTTGTGCTATTCGTGTCTTATTGCTCTTTTGTGATTTATTGTTTTATCTCTCTCCCCTGTGTGTCTAGGAGTGTTTCTTGTTTATAGTTGTTTCTCTTTTCATACCTAGCTGAGCACCATAGAGTGCCTTCAGTATCCTATTTTTTCACATTCCCATAGTTTAGTATTAGTGCCATCCTTATGTTAGTGAATTGGGTGTGTTGTGTGTATTGTTTCGGTTTGTTACTGTGGGTAGTGTGGCAAAATAGACAGGAGGAACCATTATGCATCCTTGAGATCATGTTCGGTGACGAGAAGTGCAACTAGAGGGAAAACTGGTTATAGATTAAGATTGGCATCGTGGAATGTAGGGACGTTAAATAGTAAGTTGTTAGAATTAGTAGATGTGCTTCATAGACGTAGGTTGCAGATTGCCTACCTATAAGAGACTAGATGGCGGGGTAAGAGAGCGTTAGAGTGCAATGGTTATAAATTATGGTATTTGAGATTGGATGGAACAAAAAATGGGGTGGGTTTCTTAGTTGCTAGAGATCTACAGGATAACGTAATTGAGGTGAAAAGATACGCTGATAGAATTATGTTGTTAAGAGTAGTTATAGGTGAAGAGGTAATGGCGGTTGTTAGCACGTATGCACCACAGGTTGGGTTAGGGGAATTGGAAAGAAAGAATTTATGGGAGAGTTTAGATCAAGTTATGAGAGACATACATCGGGAAGAAAAAATATGCATAGAGGAGATTTTAATGGACATATTGGTAAGAATAATGATCATTTTCCTTTGGTGCACAGAGGCTTTGGTTTTGGTCTTAGGAATGATGCTGGTAAGGAGCTACTTGACTTCGTATTGGCACATGACCTAGGCGTTATAAACACGTTTTTTAGGAAAAGAGATTCACATCTTATCACGTTTAGAAGCGGAGGGAGACACACTCAAATAGACTATTTGCTGATGCGTAGAGAAGACAGAAGTTCGTGGAAAAGCTGCAAGGCAATACCGAGCGAGACGGTAGTGACTCAACATCATATGTTGGTGGCAGATCTACGTGTGAAGAGGGTAATTGTGGAAGCAAAAATAAGAATAAGACCTAAGATTAGATGGGGGCAGCTGAAACACGAAAAGATTATTGGCTTCAGGGATAAGGTCATACCAATGATCCAGGCTGGGCCGCAGGAAGACGCAAACCAAAAGTGGGAGGCTATGGCTTCTAGAGTCATACTAGCAGCTAAAGAAACGCTGGGGGTTACAACAGGAAGGACAGTCAATCGTAAGGAATCCTGGTGATGGAATGAGGACGTGCAAGAGAAGATAACAATCAAACAACAAAGTTTTAGAGAACTTTTAAGCTGTAATAAAGAGGAAGAACGACAGCAACTAAAAGATAAATATAAGAAGGCTAGAAGAGAGGCGAAAAAGTCAATGTCGGAGGCAAAGACAATAGCCTATGAGAGGATGTACAAGCGGTTAGAGACAAAGGAAGGAGAGCATGAAATGTTCAAGATTGCCAAGGCTAGGGAGCGTAGGAGACAGGAGTTGGGAATGGTAAAGTTTATAAAAAGAGCGGATGGGAAAGTCTTGGTAAAAGAGCAAGACATCAAATGGAGATGGGAAACTTATTTCCACGAACTTTTCAATGTACAGAATGATAGTCAACAAGCAGAGGACGATCAAACAACTCAAACAACACAATAAAATAACTGTTATTATCGAAGCATTACAAACGAGGAAGTGAGGAAAGCCCTCAAGAAAATAGGGGGGGCTAAGGCGGTGGGGATAGACAACATACCAATTGAGGTGTGGAGGTGTCTGGGGGAGGAAGGACTCCAATGGCTAAAAGAGTTATTCAACACTATCCTCAAGACGAGGAAGATGCCGGATCAGTGGAGGAATAGCGTTATAGTTCCCTTATATAAGAAGAGAGAGGATGCTCAAGTTTGCACAAACTACAGGGGAATAAAGCTCCTGGGTACTTTGGGAAAGAGTTATCGACTCAAGACTTAGAAGAGAAACTAAGGTAACGATAAATCAATTTGGATTTATGCCTGGACGCTCTACAACGGAAGCCATACACATCATAAGAAGGGTAATGGAGAAATACATAGAAAAGAAGAAGAATCTCCATATGGTCTTCGTCGACCTGGAAAAAGCCTAAGATAGTGTACCGTGAAAACTTATTTGGGAAAGTCTACAACATAGAGAGGTGTCAGAGAGATATATTACGTTAGTCAAAGATATGTATAAGCGGGCAAAAACGTGTGTGCGTGCGCCGGTGGGTGACACAGATTTCTTTTCGGTGGAGGTGGGTTTCCACCAAGGATCAGCATTGAGTCCTTTTCTTTTCACGTAATTTTGGATGAGTTGTCCAAAAATATACAGGGGTTAGTTCCGTGATGCATGTTATTTGACGTAAAAAAACACAAAAAAATAAACTTTTGTGGTCAAAAGCAAATATATAAAACTTTATTCTTAATCCTAATTAGAATTTAGGTTTTAAATACATTATATAAAAATATATGGCTAATGTATTAAAAAGCAAATTTCACTGTAGCAGTAAAGTTGTTTTTCAATATATATTTACTCGCGCTATGCTGCGGAACCTAACATGTTGTAATACAATTTACACAAAAATGTTTCATAAATTATGATATTTTTATAAACGGATTTGTTTTATTATTCAATTATTTACTAAAAATCTAAATAATTATTACTCACTCTTGTTCAATTAGATCAAGTTGAAGGGTGCATAATATAATCTATTAAAACTTCTTAGTGAATGTGGATATGTGAGAGCAGGTTGCATTCAAATTTATTTTTAAGACTGCCTTGGATGATTCTCAACTAACATTAATGGTATTTAATTTTTTTTAAGTCTGTATTTATTATGAAGTCTAGCTTGAAAAGATTTCACTTAACATAAATTGCATTGAACTCTTTTTCAAGTCCACCTTAAAAGACTTGGTTCAACCTGTTTTTCATTTCTTCTACATTCATTCCCTCTTCCTTACCGTATCTGGCGACCACCGCCATCGCCATCTTCAATCACTACCTTGATCTTCTCTCAGGTTCTCTACCAAATGTGCATGTTACATTCGCCTCCAAGCGCTCATTTTCACCTTCATATGCTCGGATTTATCATTAGATCCCCGTCATCGCAATCCCGACGGCCAGGGGGTTTTATCGTTATGGCTGCATGTCCCTGGTATAGGCGCATTGGAGAATCAGTCATGGTTTTCAAGGGTTGATTCTGAAGTCGGGGTTCCTTCAAGGCAATGGTGTCCCATGGCGGTGACGGGTCGAAACCCTCGAAGCTATATGAGCGGAGAAACAACATCAAGAACTTCAAGATCAGCCCGTTGATACACAGGTTCGGGTCCTGTTTCGGGTTTTCGGAGTCTCCCCGGAGACCCGATACGCCAGAGATTCTCTCGTTGGAAGTTTTAACTTCCCGTTGCTGGTATAAGTCCGGTCGCTTGTGCTAGACCTCTCCAATCGGTCTCCGATGACCGTAGATTTCGTCACCGGCGACGACGAGTATTCTGGGAAGGGACCTATGTGCAAATTAAAAAAAAAGTTCTGTTATAAAACTATAAAACATATAACATTAATGTAGCAACTATGTTGCCTTTTAATATACAGTATAATTTCTACAGAAAGATCTCATATGTTTTCATTTATCAATTACTTAGACCATCCATTTCCATCAGAACCTCATTTTATCCAACATCTATTTCATGGTCATCGTTAATACAAAATAACAAATAAGCTACATCATTCTATTCCATTCTATAAAAATAATAAAAAAAGATTTTTAAACTGATGGCTGGTTGAAACAGGGTATTTCAAAGAACATTTGTTTTGATTTTGCCTTTTTTGTCAAGTTCTTTTCATCTTCTTCATCAGTTCTACAAAAAATCTCCTGATTCATCTTCTTCATTTTGTCTCCAAATTCACCTATTACTTCAAATTCTATCTTCAAAGAGAATTGATATGATCCCATTCCTCCAAAACAACAATTTCTAATTCTTGATCTTATTAACAACAATCATCATCATCATCACCACATTATCATCATCATCATCATCATCAAGTTATCTATTTACAGTTTGGCATTTGCAAATTGCTGTATCTAAATCAAATCAAGAAACAAAGAGGAAACCAATAATCATAAACAACAACAAGAAACCCCAACAAAAACACTTATACCCTCATACATTTCCAAACATCAAAACCCCAATTGAATCCATTCCTCCATACATCAATGTCTTCTTCATAAACCCAACAATATTCCTTAATCCCCTTCAAAAATGGCACCAAATTGGTGGGTGAAAAAGGCCCACCGTGTGACCCCTGTGGTGGTGAAGATGGATAACCCAAACAATTGGTCAATGGTGAAGGTTAATCTCCCAAATGCCGATGAATTCCTCAACAAAAACATTTCATCCAACAAGGGTCGTGATCGCAACAAGAATGCAAAGCAACTGACATGGGTTTTACTCCTCAAAGCCCATCGTGCCGCTGGTTGCATCACCTCCATCGCCTCCACCACATTCTCCCTCACTTACGCCGTTCGCCGCCGCGTCACCGCCGGCCGGACCGACATCACCGCCGGAGAATCAATGCAGACGTCTGCACGGTTTTACGCTTGCATAAAGGCGTGCCTTTGGTTATCTTGTTTGTTGTTAGGGTTTGAGATTGCTGCTTATTATAAAGGGTGGAGATTTGGGACCCCTGATTTGCATTTACAGTATTTGTATACGTTGATGAACCCATTTGCGTTTAGGGGTTTGTTTGATTGGGCTTATTCGAAATGGGTTTTGATTCGGGTCGAGTATCTTGCTCCACCGCTGCAGTTTGTGGCGAATGTGTGTGTTTATCTGTTTTTGATACAGAGTTTGGATAGGTTTGTGCTCTGTTTGGGTAGTTTTTGGATTCGGGTTATGAAGATTAAACCCCTTGCGAAACAGACCATAATGGATCTTGAATCTGGTGATGGTGATGGGCTTTTCCCAATGGTTCTTGTTCAGATACCTATGTGCAATGAAAAAGAGGTAATTTTGATGAATTTTGAGCAAATTTGATTACTCTGTTTTGAATATTTTCTGGTGATTTGGAATATTGTCGTTGGGTTATGATTTATGAATCATTTATAATGAAATGAAGAATAGTATCTTTATAGTTTCTTTTGAACATCATGTTCAGGTGTATCAGCAATCGATTGAGGCTGTGTGTAACTTAAACTGGCCGAAATCAAAGATTTTAATACAAGTTTTGGATGATTCGGATGATCCGACAGTGCAATGGTTGATTAAAGAGGAGGTGCATAAATGGAAACATGATGGAGTTAACATTGTTTACAGACACAGAGTGATTAGAGATGGATATAAGGCTGGTAATCTTAAGTCTGCAATGAGTTGTAGTTATGTTAAAGATTATGAATTTGTCGCCATTTTCGATGCTGATTTCCAACCCTCCCCTGATTTCCTCAGGAGAACAGTTGTTCATTTTAAGGTACTAGATTATGTTGTCTTTTATGATGGTTCAGAGGGTGTTAATTTGGATATGTGTTTTACAACTGACTATTTGATTGAGAAGTTGATTGGGATTTGTAGGATAATGAGGAATTGGGATTGGTACAAGCACGCTGGTCGTTTGTGAACAAAGATGAGAATTTACTTACGAGGTTACAATATATTAATCTAGCGTTCCATTTTGAAGTCGAACAACAAGTGAATGGGATTTTCTTGAACTTTTTTGGGTTTAATGGGACAGCCGGAGTGTGGCGGATTAAGGCTTTGGAGGATTCCGGTGGGTGGTTGGAGAGGACCACCGTTGAGGATATGGACATTGCTGTTAGAGCTCATCTTCATGGATGGAAAATGATCTTTCTCAATGATGTAGAGGTACTTTATTCGCTTTCCTTGAATAACTTTGACTTTAACAGTCAAACTTGTGTTAGCCAAAGTTATCGATAAGTATATGCTCTTTTACATTTCTTGACAACTCACGTTTCGTTTCATTATACATTTTGATGCACTTATCGTTTCTCTTCAAGTATACAAGCGCATTTGTCCAAATTCTAAAATTGAAAGTGGACTTTTTGACTTTGACATATGGAGTGAATACTTTATGTTGACATTGAAGAGCCACCATTGGGCTTTCGAGCTCTTGAATCAACACATTTTCTTCATGGCTAGTAAATATTGAACCTGTATAAATATGTTACAGCAGTCACTCAAATCCTAATCTAAATCTTGATACCATATCAAATGATACATTAAGTGATGATCATTAATGCCCCTTTTTTTCCATTTTTAGTGCCAATGTGAGTTGCCCGAATCATATGAAGCTTATAGGAAGCAACAACATAGATGGCATTCGGGACCAATGCAGTTGTTTAGGCTTTGCCTGCCTGATATTCTCAAATCTAAGGTATGCTTCTTTTCAGGAAAATCGCATCGAAAAGTATGTAAATTCACACTTGTTGTTACTATGTCGATTAAACATTAATATTTACTTCTTGATGTAACCAACTTTTAAAGCACTCTTTGTGTAAATGTATCCAACTAACACCTCTTTGAGTTACATCAGAAGGTGAGTTTTAATGTTAACTAAATACAATTAGTGCAGTTCTTTTACCGATTGTTTAGATATGCACTTTAATACGCATCATTGTAAGCTTCCTTAGTAAACGATGAAATGTGGTTTGTATACAGATTAGCATTTGGAAGAAAGGAAATCTAATATTTCTCTTCTTTCTACTAAGAAAACTCATCCTACCTTTTTACTCCTTCACTCTCTTCTGCATAATTCTCCCAATGACAATGTTCGTGCCCGAAGCCACCCTCCCAGTATTAATCATATGCTACATTCCCGTCACCATATCGATACTCAACATCCTCCCATCTCCAAAATCCTTCCCATTCATCGTTCCCTACCTTCTCTTCGAAAACACAATGTCAGTCACCAAATTCAACGCCATGATCTCGGGCCTTTTCCAGCTTGGAAATGCATACGAATGGGTCGTCACAAAGAAATCAGGCCGGTCGTCAGAGGGTGATCTCGTATCCTTAATCGAGAAAGATCAAAAACGAAACTTGCGAGGTGTTTCCGAGCCCGATTTGGAGGACTTTGAGGAAAAGATTAAAGAGGAAGAGATGAAAACATACAGAAAGAAGAAGTATAACAGGGTGTATACAAAGGAGTTGATGCTGGCTTTTCTGTTATTAACAGCTGCTGCTAGGAGTCTTTTAGCAGCACAAGGAGTTCATTTTTATTTTTTGCTTTTTCAAGGAATTGCATTCTTTCTTGTTGGGCTTGATTTGATTGGTGAGCAGATAGAGTAGAATGATGATTATTATTTGATTAGTTCACTTAAAGTTTTGAGAAGATAGTGTTCATATCTAAGAGTGTTTGTGAAGTAAAATTATTTGCTGTCTATTTGAAGACATTTTAATGGTAAGATGCATGCCCTCTATTTAAAAGATTTGAAGTTTAAACTTTTATAATAAATTCCGTAAAATGAAGGTATATATTTAGAAGTCACTTAGAAAAAAAACTAAAATTATTTGCTGATTTAAAAGTTACAAACTTTTAATGTTCTTTATCGGGTTTCAAATATATTTGCATTGCTATTCTTTTTTTTTCTTTTTTTTTATATATTTTCTAAATCCCAAGGCCAAATTGAATTAGTATATCTTAGTTTAGATTTCAATACCAAATGTTAAACTAACAGCTTAACTTCAAATCAATACACTGTTAAAAATAGTAATTTTGTCACATAAAAATATAAAAGTTGTGAACAAATACAATCCAACAACTCGTGGGCTAGCCCAACACCCGGCCCATGCTGGTCATAAGGTAGTAAGGTACCATGAAGGATCAATCTAAGAATATATAGACTTGATCCGTCGTCTAGTTGCTCAATTCGAGTGGACCAAATCTCTACTAGAACAACTAACCAAAACCGACGTTTCCTAAAATAGATCCCACAATCTCACTATTCGTCCATCGAAGCTTACCTTTGCCACCTTTGATGACACCGAGTAGTTGTTCCAAGCAGACCGATGTTTCAGTTTCTACAACTTTGCATTGAAAGGCATAAGGTTATCTCCTTATAAACCAATTGATCTTGGTTTTACCGGCCCTCGTCAAATTATTTGCTAGGGGAGGGTTTAAATGCTAACTCTGCTTTATTACGATAACCTTATTAACTCTTGAAAACCAATCAAAATTATTATTATTTTTGGAATAACAGTATTAGACATATACAAAAATATGTTTTTTTTATGTGTATATGTAATTTCGTAAAGGTAAAAAAGTTTACACTATTATAAGTCACACTTGCATTTCGTAAATATTTACAGATGTTTATGTAATTTACACTACTGTAAATTTATTATGCTTATGAGTTTATACATATACATGAAATAATATATAGACTTAATTACACGGATGGTCCCTGCGGTTAGGCCCGATTTCACTTTTCGTCCTTAACTCTTTGAAATTACAAGGTTGGTCCAAAACTTTGCGCAAACGTAACAACGATAGTCCCTGAAACGGATGGACGTTAATTATTGTTGTTAAGTGCGTGTGAAATGATAAAAATACCCCCTTTCACCTTTCTTCTTCTCCATCAACCACCACCCCCACCATTTTCAACCACTGTCACCACCAGTACCACCTTCAACCACCACTATCTACACCACCCTCAACCTTCAACCACCACAAACACCACCATCTTCAACCTTCAATCCCCTCCACCTTCAACTACCACCACCACCACCACCACCCTCCTCAACCTTCAATCACCACCATCTTCAACCTTCAACCACCTTCAACCACCATCACCACCACCACCCTCAACCTTCAACCACCACTCTCAACCTTCAACCACCACCATCTTTAACTTTCAACCACCACCATCAACACCTTCAACCTTCAATCCCCCCACCACCTTTAA
>BJCO01722046.1:0-12705 GCA_018326465.1 Flaveria floridana | reverse complement strand
ACCATATTTACTTGTTTTTATTTATGGTTTCAATTACTTGGTTGGCACTTGTCTTGCCATATGTTACTTTCACATATTTTGGGATGATTTGTTTACTTTATGCTTCCGCATGAATTACAAAAGTTTGGTTTGTTATGTTAAACGTTGCATATAGAGTCGTTCTGAGTAACTATTGACTGTGATCCTGGTTTGCTCACCCCTCCGTGATAAATTCCAGACCCGGAATTTGAGGGTGTGACATTCCTCTATACTTGTTCTTTATCTTCATACTCTATACTTGTTCTTTAACTCTATGCCTTGTTATCTAACCATCCTGAGGAAAGTACTATTACTCTTACTCTTTCCTCACGGGATGCCTTTTTACTAGAATCTTCCATTCGTATGCGCGCTACATTATACTATTAGGTTGGGATACTCAACCTGAATCTTCACAGATCACGCGCAGCGTCGATCTCGGATATTAAATCTGACCCTAAGATAGTTATGCTTGATGTTCCGAAAGAATGAAGGATAGAAAACTTTTGTTATACTAATTGAGATTATGTGCTTGGATTCTATTGGTTATGACGGACTACTATTGGAACCTTATAGGTTCATGAACACGAGAACCTACACAATCGGTGCATGAGGAATGGTGTTAATACTGTGATGTTAGCCTGGTTAGGTGAAGCTAAGGGTGATCATGCAAGGCAAATTACCATTACGGGTGCACATGTAATTGCAATTTGCAGTGCATGTGAAGTCTGGCTAATCTTACCATGAGGTAACGATCATAGTTAGTACACGTCTTCCATTCTATACTTTAGGACACTAGGATCATAATTCTAGTAATACCTTGTAAATGGTTATACAACATTCATACCCTCTACTATCACTTAAGTCCTATTCTACTTAGAGCCATCATGGGATTTCAATTATGATATAGATTTTATTCTCCATGAAACATTTCTCAGCTTGGCATTTCAGTACAATGGAACTGATTAAATGCTTAGAATGAATGTGGATTTCAAAGAGTTGTAGAAATGTGATGATACACTCTACACATACATTACGTTGTTCATTGGGATGATGGTAAGGGGAATCGGATGTCATGTAACTGGTTTAAGCATCGTTCTTGGTATATCGTGGATGTGGTGAGAACGCTGCGGGGAACCCTATATATAAGCATCATCGGTATACTAAGAATGTGCTTGAACTGGGCTATGTGATGATCTTGATTGACCAAAGCATGAAATGTTGGAACTTGATGAGTAGAGTTATACGTGTATCTTAAAGTGACTAATGTTTACATGTTTACTCCTTTTGTGATTAGAAAATGCCACCTCGAAGAGTCACCCGCAGTACAAATCGTGAGGGTGAGACCCCACGGGGCAGAGGTAGGGGTAGGCCATCAAGAACAGGCAGTGGTCCCGCCAGCAACAATCAGGGAACTGAAAACCCTGATATAGCTACTATGATTGCTCAGCAGCTAGCCGCACTGATTCCAACAATAGTGACTCAAGTGAGCGACACTCTTCTATCACCACGGGGATAATGATACTAACAACGAGCATAACCAAGGAACAGGGGAAGATACTGAGAATGGTGGAACAGCTGGTAATGAAACTGGGATGGTTAATACTAGGCGGGGATGTTCTTACAAGGAATTTGTGGCTTGTAAACCAAAAGAATTTGATGGGAAAGGTGGAGCGATAGCTCTAACAAGGTGGCTTGAGAAGATGGAGGCCGTCATTGATATCAACGAATGCCTTGATAGTCAGAAGATTAAGTATGCCACGTGTTCACTACAGGGCAAAGCCCTAACTTGGTGGAACACACAGGTTCAAGCAAGGGGAAGGGAATCAGCAATGCAGATGACTTGGGATGAGTTTAAGGCATTGATCACTAAAGAATACCGCCCACTCAATGAGATGCAGAAGTTGGAGCAAGAATTCTGGAATCAGGCTATGGTAGGAGCTGGGCATGCAACTTACACAGATCGTTTTCATGAGCTGACAAGATTGGTTCCACATCTGGTAACCCCGGAATCAAAGAGGATTGAAAGGTATATTTGGGGACTTGCGCCTCAAATCCGGGCGATGGTAACTGCAGCAGCCCCTCCCACTATTCAGAGTGCAATTCTGAAGGCTTGTACGTTAAAAGATGAGATGGTGAGAACAGGGGTCTTAGGAAGAGGGGCAGAGAAAAGAAAAGATGTCGGGGAAACGAGCAGGTTGAGTACCAGGAAGTTCGACAAAAGGGCCAAGACAACCAGGAATTTTGTGGCAGTGACGCAAGGCAAGAGGGAATATGTCGGGCCGTACCCCAAATGTGAAAGGTACAACTATCATCATCCCCCAGCAATGCCATCCCGGGTGTGCGTGAACTGTAGACGCCCGGGGCATCTGGCGAAAGACTGTAGAGTATCGCCGAATCTGGTGGCACCAGTCAATGCGGTTAACCCCGCCGGGAATGCCAGGGTCTGTTATGAGTGTGGAAACCCTGGCCACTACCGGAACATGTGCCCTAGACTGAATCAGGCGCAGGGCCAGCAAGCAAACAACCAACCACCAGTAATGGCCATAGCCAGTAATCAAGGCCAGAGGAATCAAGGAAATGCTGCTAGAGGACGTGCGTTCGTTATTGGAGCAAATGACGCCCGTCAGGACCCGAATGTTGTTACGGGTACGTATTTGCTCAATCACCACTTCACATCTATATTATTCGATACTGGAGCATACAATAGTTTTATATCTTCTAAATTTGCTCACATGCTTGCCTTGAACCCTGGTAGGCTAGAAACTAGCTTCTCCGTAGAAATGGTCAACGGTAGAGTTGTACAGGCCCATAAGATTATTAGAAAGTACTCCATTATATTGGAAAACCACGCCTTCGACATAGACTTAATACCTTTTGAGCTGGGAAGTTTCGATGTGATTGTGGGAATGGATTGGTTGTCGAAACACGGTGCTGAGACTGTTCGTCGGGAGAAAGTAATACGAATCCCCATGCCAGACGGGGAGGTACTCAGGATTCAAGGAGAACGACCGGGAAGAACCCTAAAGCTTATTTCTTGCATGAAGACACGTCGATGTTTACGAAAGCAGTGTTACGCGTTTTTGGCCCGTGTAGTGGAAAAGAAAGAAGAGAACAACCAGTTGGTAGATATTCCTGTAGTACGAGACTATCCGGATGTATTCCCTGATGACTTGTCGGGTTTTCCTCCTCCACGATAGGTGGAATTTCGTATAGAGTTGGTTCCTGGAGCTACGCCGGTAGCAAAAGCACCGTATCAGTTGGCACCATCATAAATGCAAGAGTTATCCAGCCAATTACAAGAACTACTGGAGAAGGGTTTTATTCGGCCGAGTCACTCACCATGGGGAGCACCGGTATTATTCATCAAAAAGAAAGACGGGTCGTTCCGCATGTGCATCGATTATCGCGAGCTGAACAAATTCACTGTGAAGAATCGATATCCTCTTCCCATAATCGATGATTTGTTTGATCAGTTGCAAGGAGCCTCGTATTTCTCCAAGATCGACCTTCGATCGGGGTACCATCAACTAAGGGTTTTCGAGGATGACATACCGAAAATAGCGTTTAGGACTCGTTATGGGCACTATGAATTCTTAGTCATGCCGTTCGGCCTGACTAATGCACCAGCTGTGTTCATGGATCTGATGAATCGAGTGTGCAAACCTTACTTGGATAAGTTCGTGATCGTGTTAATAGACGATATACTTATGTACTCCCGATCGAAAGAGGACCATGAGGAACACCTTCGGGTAATACTGAGTCTATTACAAGAAGAGAAAATTTTTGCTAAGTTCTCGAAGTGCGAGTTTTGGCTTCGAGAAGTGAAATTTTTGGGATACGTGGTGAACGAAAATGGGATTCATGTAGATCCCGGTAAGATTGAAGCGGTGAAGAAATAGGATGCACCCCAGACACCTTCAGAAATATGGCAATTCTTAGGATTGGCCGGATACTATCGTCGCTTTATTGTGAATTTTTCGAAGATTGCTCAACCGTTAACTCTGTTGACTCGGAAAGACAAGAAGTTTGATTGGGGACATGCACAAGAGCAAGCGTTCCAAACACTGAAAGAAAAGTTATGCAACGCACCGATATTGTCTCTCCCAGACGGAACTGATGATTTTGTGGTGTACTGCGATGCTTCACATCAAGGATTGGGATATATGCTAATGTAGAAGGATAAGGTGATTACCTACGCCTCATGACAACTTAAGGTGCACGAAAAGAACTAAACAACTCATGATTTGAAGTTGGACGCTATAGTATTTGCACTTAAGATATGGAGGCACTATCTGTTTGGAACCAAATGCACCATCTACACAAATCATAAGAGCCTTCAACATATCTTGAATCATAAAGAACTCAATATACGTCAGCGACGTTGGGTAGAGCTACTTAGTGATTATGATTGTGAAATCCGGTATCATCCGAGGAAAGCAAACGTGGTGGCTGATGCTTTAAGCCGCAAAGAACGCGTGAGACTACTACGTGCTCGAGCGTTGGGATTGACTATTCAAATAAATCTAAAAGCTCAGATCCAAATTGCACAAAATGAGGCATTGAACAAATGGAATGAATTTATATTTTCTTTGAAAAATATATATATTTATAATTTATTCAAAGATGTGAAAAGAAACAATTATAATTATTTAAAAGGTGATATATAAAGTTTATATAAAATTTTATAACTAAAGTTTATTACTATTTAAATAAAATTAATTGAAAAGGAATATTTGGCCCAATAATAATTTACCAATTATTATTTTCAATTCAAAAAAAATTATTAAAACAAGCTTTGTTAAAATGTTTTATTAATAAAAGCACTTTTATTTCAACTTAGAAAAATTACAGAAAATATTTGGAAGCTTTTGAAAATATTTGAAATTTATAAAAATAATTTTTATATATATTAAAATTTTTTTGAAATTTGTTTTGGGCTAAAAAGCCTTTAAAAATAAAACATGAGGGTGCCCGGGTTCGAACCCGGGACCTCATGTTAGGGGGATAGTGTCTTAACCAGTTAACCAAGGCACTCAGCCGCGTTAAAGCTTCGTTTTAACATCCTAAAAACACCAATTGCTGAATCCCCCCAAATCGCATGAACCCTAGTTCTATATGGATTCTAATTGAACACTGATTCGAGTGTTTCAACTCGATTAACCTTAGGGCTTTTGATCCCTAAGCTTAATCGAGCATGACGATGTATTATACTTACCTGATTACGATCTAGATGATGTGTTTAAGCTCGTGTTCGTCTCGGTTCACACGCGAAGAACAGGGAGGTCAAATTCGATTGTTTGAGTGTGTGTATCACGAGTTAGAGTTCACAGAGAGTTGAAAGGGATCAAAACGGACATTTGCCCTCTGTTATATAGTTCCAATTCGATGAATTAATTGTCCAACGGCTATAAGTTTATGTCGAGAGTTTCAAGTCGATTTAAGACCGTTTAATTGTTGTTGTAGGTGAAATTAAACACCTTATTATCTTCGAAATGATTACTTGAACGTTTCTGTTCGTTTAATATCAATAATATTGATCTTTAATGGAATAACCGATTGAAACTTAAATGAGTTTCGGTTTCGATTGGAACATGAGTGTAATCGATGTGAATTTCCGAATTAAAACACACCCCTGAGTTCGAATTGAGATCGCGAATTTTTTTATGTTAAACGTGAGTTTTGGGGGGGTTTAACCCTCGCCGGAGCTTTGGCCCGGCGGTTGGTCGCCGGTGGCCGGACTCCCACCGGAAATACGGGATTAAAGGGGGGAAATGGTTTGGGTTTTTAACAATTTACAGTTCCAGTCCCTGTGGTTTTGTTTCTTTTTATTTTATGCACAAAACATTCATTTGAAGTTTTAAAAATTACAACTAGCCCCCTAACTTAATTATTTCAAGTTTTTAAATATTTCTAAGATTAGAAATTTTTATAGATTAATATTATTAGTAGTAGTATTACTATTATTTTAGTTATTATTATTAGTATTATTATTATTATAACTTAGGACTATTATTAATATCATTATTATTATTATTATTATTATTTTATTGTTGTTGTTGTTGTTGTTATTATTATTATTATTATTATTATTATTATTATTATTAGAACTATTATTATTATCATTATTAGGATTATTATCATTATTATTCTTAGTTATAATGATTATTATTTATTTATTATGTAATGATTAACATTATTAACTTCCAAATTAAAGAATTAAAGATAATTAGGAAAAATAGACATAAATAGCACATGATTTTTCATGTTGGCAACAAAGGTCCTTACAAGATTAAACGACGTTAATTTTTAATTAACGTAAAAATACAAGATGTTACACTTATTATTTTGCTTTTAATTTCATTTGCTTAATTTTGTGGCTTCTTTGATGTACCAAGTGAGTGTTATAAGATTAGTGTAAAATTTGACCCATTTGGTAACGTAAACTCAAACCCCAACTTTTTATTTGATCATCCACACAATGAAAATTTCATTATTAAATTTTTTTATTAATTTTTATGATTCAATTTCAATAAATATGTTATTTAATCAATATAGTGAATTGTATTATTAAATTTTTATTTATTAAATCAATTACTCAATTTATAATATTTTTATAATTTATGAAAATTATTTTTATAAAGTTATAAAGTTTTATTTTCATTTATGAGCTTTGACTATTAAACTAAAATAAATAAGAAATCTATAAAATTTTTGCAAATATATTAAGTTTATAAAGTCTTATAAAAATGTAATTTGATTAATTTATAAATTAAGTTTTATAAAGCTTGGGGTTGAAAGTGTAATTTCCAAAACTTAATTTTTAAAAAGATTTTAATAACACTCTAAACCTTAGGGACTAAATTGTAAATTACAAAACTAAAACTTCAATGTTAAAAAAATGGAATAATAATCATTTAAAACTTTAGGGACCTAAGTGTAACTTTTGTTTAAAAGCCACTTTACCACCATTGCCTTCCCCCGATCCGGCCAACTTCCGGCCTAATTTCGACGGCCCCAAACCACATAAAACAACCGATTTAAACCCCATTGAACCACACACCCTCTGTCGTGAATCAGTTTCGAACCAAGGACCCAAATCAATTCGAATTCACTTGTTAACATTCATTGTGAAACTCAAAACCGAACTTTTAATCAAGGGATGGTCTGTTTCAATTCGATTATTAGTTGGTTAATCAAATCATTTGACTTGAAACATCCATGTAATCATCAGGAATTCAAATCCACACGTGTTATTGAGATTAAAACTATGTAATTATATTCGATTCAAACCAAAACGCTCAAAACTAAAGTCTTAACCCGGTTGATATGAAAGACCAAATTCACCATATATATAAATGAGGGTAAACCGCATAATCTATTTCTTCAAACCTCCTGTGATCTCAATTCTAGTAAAAAACACACACAAGACACTGATCATCATTTTCATCTCGTTCATGTCGCATAGTTCATGATTTTTTATTTAATTTGTTTACAAGTTTTAAATTGTATAAAAATTATTTCTGTTAATCATATTTATTCCAGAAATATTTATTTAATTTCTGAAAATTCTAAACCATATAATTTTCTATTTTCTTTATTTGTCAAAAATTTTATTATTATAAAACCATTATAAAAACTATTTAAAAGTTTTAAAGTTTTTATAAAATGATTTTAAATCAAAATTAAATAATTTTAAATTATTTTGCAAGTTATTTAAATAATTATATATTCAATTAATTTTTTTTGATCAAGTTTTAAGTAATTACATTAGTTATTTCTTTTCACTCTTTCATACTCGACTGTTACTTAATCAATTATCATAAATTAAATATTTATGTAATATTTAATTTCACTAATTATTCACTATCATTTTCAATCCTAATAAATTCATTCTATTTTATTTATTCAAGATATTGCATTATTACTAAATTATTTGTTAAAACCACAAATCTCAATTGAAACCATAATTCATATCTAGTCCATAAATCATATTCTTATCCTAATCTAGGACACCATCCTTTAGGTTAAAATCTGAGGGGATCGTTGGTGTCTAATCTAACATTGTTCTTATTCAAATATCAAAGTGAGTATTGATAGAATATTTTCAATTTTTTATATATTGGGAAAATCATGTGATTTATATTCTATTATTGTTATTCATTGTAATTCTATTTCAAAATTAAATTTAAGACATTCTATTGTAATTATATGTGCATAGTTAGATAAACTAGATGATAGATAATCATTAATTCATGTAACCATGATAATAATTCTAGATCTATTGGTTTGACAAACACACCCATTTGTTTATTCGCGTGGTGATTAAAACCAGAATCATACATTTTATAAGACTTCTTCTGCAGACTAAGTCAATTCATTCATTAGTTTTGATTGTGTGATTTGTCTTTTATTGTTACACTATTGTATTATAAGTCTTGATATTACCAAACAAATTTAATTGTGTTCAATCAATTTTAATCAATCTATATATGTATTCAAATCTATGTTTGCTCATTGGCTAATTCGTTAGCCGACTCGTCACTTTTTTACATGATTTCAGGAATACAAATTAGTGGACTTTTATATGCACATTTAGGGTTTGGACTTAGTCAAATTAAAGACAACTTCATTATGTTTAATTGAATTTCTATTTAATTATAACTAGAGGTGGTCAACTGTGCGTTGCGCGGTTTTTACATGTAGACACAAATCCATTAGAAAAGGAAGCGGTCAGTCATGGACAAAAAGAAGTATTATAGTTGTTAGGCTGTAGATACATAGGGTATTTTAGGTTTGTTATTGTTAGATACCCTGTTGATAGCAAGGCATTACAAAATAGGTGAGTTCTTCTGTTTGTAGATACAAAAGTAGCAGTGAAAGAGTGAACGTCACAAAAGGTCATTGGCTTTCGGATCAGTTCCCTGATTTATGTTATTGTCTTCGTTTCTTAGAGGAGCTGGATTCGCTTTCTGTGCATTTAAAATTGATTAGTTTAGCAGAACAGCAATGATAATAGACATATCATCTTTTGTTGACATGTGAATACCTGGTGTATCAAAGTTTAGCCTCCTGCTTGTTGTTGGTTGTGGTGGTGTTGTCTTTGGTGTTGTTGGTACTGGTGTACCTACAGTTGAAGGTTTTGTTGTTGTTGGATATGCTTGTTGGCTAGGTTCAGTGTCCTTTTTGATTGATGCTCGTACAGTTTCTGAACGTGCGTTTCTTTGTGCCTGTATTTGGAATCTTATTTTTCTTCCCCTTAGGCTCTGGATTGGTGCTGGCATTTCAAGATTTGTTTCGCAGGCGTCTTGGATTCGTAAGTCTGAGCATTCAATACCTACCATTATGGTAACGGCTTCATGGAGTATTGTGGCAGTTATTGCAGCTGTGTCATCTGAGATTATGGCAGAGATATGATATCTGCGTTTCAAAATATCAAAGTATCATGGAGAGAAGTTGTATATTATTGTGTTTGATTTTTACTTACGTGTGTTTTGCATTGTCAAATCTGCCGTGAGTGGGGCAGTACCATGTTTGTCCGCTTGGAAATATTTCATAGGAGCATATTGGACATAGATTAAGGTACCAATCAATGGTTGGAAGTATTTGAATGATTGTTGCATCACATGTGAATGTCTCTCCCTAATTTGATGATGAAGATACATGTATTTTAGTCAAATAAATTTGTAAAAGAAAAGTAACATAAAGACGGCTTGCTAAATAGGTTTTTGTTAGCGTACTGTCAGTTCTGAGTTCTGTTTTTGAAGTATTGTTATTATAGTGGTGTTCTTGTCTGAGGCAGTTATTGGGTCTTGTATTCCTGTGAAGGAGTCATTCCTGTCCCTGTGCCTGTTGGAAAAGGATTTTTTCTAAGCCTTTTATTTTGTGCATGTTTTTGTGTTGAGATTAATGGTGTGAGAAGCTACCTGTTTAGGAGTTCCTTGGTTTGCCGATCATTGGGATTCAGATATACGAAAGTTCCGAATGTGGAGTTCAAACGTGGTTTACCTATAGTTGTGTGTTGGGTGCGGTTATTAATTGGTGTGACATGTAAGTGGATATGAATATGTTTACCAGAAAAGTGTGATGCTTTCATAGCAGTGACAACTATGACTGCCGGTCTGTCTGCATTCTGAATTAGTTGCCTGTCAAAACGTTCTTTTGATGTTGAAATCTCTTCCCAAAGTGTTGCTTTAGTGTCTTGATCACTGTGTAAGAATAAATATCTTTACAATAACTCATTTAAGTAAAGATGTGCAGAGAAGAACATTTGTTTATCGTTGTATCTTATAAAATCAAGTATGTTGTTCATAACCTGATAGATACGACTTATTACTATAATAACATAACGTATGGGTCAAATAAAATGCACCTAAGATTTTATTTTTTCTTGTATTCGCTATAATTTTTTCTTGTACCTTGCGTCAAGGAGTGTTAGAATTAGATAAGGGCTGTTGTCTTTCTTTGATCTATCCTCAAATCCTTGCAAGATTCCATAATAATCTGTGGTAAGTGCAAAGATAGTATTAGTTTTGTTTGTGTGTAAAGCTATATGTTCATTTAGGATTGTCCAGTTAAATTCGAGAGCGTTTGTGTAATTAGTAGTGATACCTATAATAATTTCCTCGTTGTCAGATAGGTTGTCAAGAGTTGCACGATTGCAAAAGTTAAAGTATTGTACTGGCAGATCCGAAGTGTCAGGAATAGGAGTGATTGAGCTCGCTGCACCTATTCTCATATTTACTGGATGTGATAAGGCATTGAAATGTATGTTTGGTTCAGCACAGACGTAACCTTCGATGCGATAACAGCTATTTTGCTTTATGATTGATTCCATGAATTTTTGATCTATTGAGCCATGTGCTATTTCCTGAATTGCATCTCCCTGGAACAGAAATAATGATATCAGTGGTTAACTCACATAAAGCAATAGTATAGTTTATATTCTGTGTATAGCTAGTTTAGTAAGAATAGAAAATATGATGTCTGTGTTATTGAAAAATAGCAAAAGCATTTTTGATTTTGGGTTTTAGGTACGTATGAATACTTACAAAGCGATCGACAAAGATGTAGCATGTAGAAAACTTTCTGAATCGTGGGTTCCATTTTCGCAAGACCCGAATCTCAACAGGTAGTCCGACAGCTCCAAGTTTGAGGGAAGCAAGTCTTTCAGTTTCCATTGGAGTCCACCTGTTCAGTTCATGTGAAAGAAATGACTTTGGCATCGAACATTTATTTTTATATGAATAAGCGACTATATGTTGACACGAGAGAATGAAGGTTGTAGGTTAACACCTAGGGTCTGTCAATGTCATTCAAAAAATTAGAGAAGACAATATTTAGGGTCATGTTGGACTTTGCATAACCACCATGCTTTATGAGAACTTTTAGTGCATTTGGTGATGTGGCTCTAGACAAAGCTACATAGAATTGTCCGTGACCAAAAATAGGCTCAGGTAAATATATTCCAATTTTATTTAATGATTGGCCTTGACTTTTGTTAATGGTCATTGCATAGCATGTTCTAATTGGGAATTGACGTCTCCTGAAAACAAAAGGTAGTTCTTTGTTATTATGTACAAAGTTGATTCTAGGTATGTAAACTCTATGACCTACTATGTACCGGTGATAATATGGGCCTCTATCACTCTAGGAAGTAGTTGTGAAGACCAAAAGTCTCATACCGTTACATAGCCCTGCTTTTTTATCTATGTTTTGTAACAACATGACCGGGGTATTTTTTTTTTCAATAATAAGTGATGGTGTGGCGTGCCAGAAAAGTTTAGAAGGTTTAGATATTTGACTGGATACATTTCGTCAGTGACTCCATTATTTTTAGAGTGTGGAACCATAGTGTCTGTGCTTAAGTATGCCATACTTTCACCAGGACACATGTTGTGAACAATTTCATTTATCTGATCAACTGTTTCATTCTTTGGACAAATTATAGCTCTATTAGCTATTATGTCAGCTGTGGGATAATTTAGAATATCTTTATCATATATAAAGTCTATTAAATCATCAAGTGCAGTGTTGGAATGCTCGATGATAAATTGATATGGGATTTCAATAATTTTAGTATCAGAGCAACCTGTTTCAATAGGTATACCAACCTTACCATCGCCAATATCTAACAACCATTCTGAAAACAAACGTACCTAATTTGCAGAAAATGGTTGATATTCGGAACATAACAGGCACATGTTTACTCTCAGCCAAAAAACTTTAAAGTGAAACCACAAATATGATCTATATATACATGAAGCTATTATCTCATATTTTGATGCCTTCGGCATGATTGGAAGAGTCTGCCTAAAATCGCCTCCTAATAAAACTGACTTTCCACCAAAAGGTTTGGATTGATCATCAGCAATGTCTCTAAGTGTCTTGTCTAGTGATTCGAAGCACCTTCGATCACTCATTGGAGCTTCATCCCAAATTATTAGTGATGTTTCTAAAAGTAGTTGGGCTAGTTGTGTGTTCTTCTTTATATGACAAACAGAGTTCTCGGTTAATTCTAATGGTATTTTGAAACGGGAATGTGGTGTCCTTCCTGATGGTAGTAGTAACGATGCAATACCTGAGGTGACGACAGCCAATACAATCCTTTCCTTAGATCGCAAATATGAAATTAAGGTTTTCCACAGATATGTTTTCCCGGTACCACCATGACCATACACAAATGCTAGA
>BJCO01722045.1:0-23036 GCA_018326465.1 Flaveria floridana | reverse complement strand
GAAGCAGGTGAAGCCCCCGGTTAGGAGATTATTTGGCCACCTGGCCAACGTGGACTACGTGGCGCCAGCTTGAAAGAAGTGGCGTCACGATGACAGTGATTCGGATGTTGAGCCCATTGTGGTTTAGGATGACGAAGACGACGATGATGATGACCAAGATGATGGTCAGGATGGTGGAGATGATGGCTCAAGTCAACCACGAGCCACCGACAGTTCTACTATCTCTCCACCACCTCCACAGATTAGTTCCTCAACTCCCGGTGGATCTGAGCAGGCTGTCATCCACCGGGACTTCTTAGTAGATGAAGATGAGGAGGAGTCGGATGATGAGCTCCTAACAAGGAGAGTCGGTAGCCAAGTTGTGGCTACCGGGAAAGGGAAAGAGGCTGTTGGGGGACGCCAACCTGGTTCTGAGGGTGGTGATGCTGATGTCACAGATGCCACGTACACACCCGACCAGCCGATCAACCTAGAGGGAGCCCAATCACCAAGGGCTCCAGGAGGAAGAGGATGGCCCAGCCTTAAGGGAAGAAGGGCAAGAGGCAAAGGATTATGCTGATTACTTCTTCAACCACCACACCTACTGCCACCACCACTTTTCCTCACCCTACCACCACCACTGTTCCTCACCCTACCACCACTCCTACCACCACTGCCACCACTACAGCCACTACTACTCCTGCCACCACTCAAACATCCATATCCACCTCAACCACCCATACATCATTCCACCACAACCCACTCACATTCCTACTCCCATCTATACCACATCCACCACCATACCTACTATATCCCAAGCTGGCACTTTCACCTCATTCCCACCTCCAAGGATCTTCTCTACCTACTGTTAGGTTAGAGGAGTAGTTAGCTAGCCTCAACAGACTGGCGCTCAAGCTTCTAGCGATAGATGATATGAGAGCTCACCAGATGAGTCAGTTGATGGCGGTTAACACACCTCAGGGCAAGCAGATAGCCCAGCTAACAGAGAAGAACACAGCTCACAAGAGAGCATTAGCTCGAGCTCACCAGACCCTGACTACACAAAACGAGCTATTGATGGCATCGGTTAAGAGGATTGAAGAAGTGGAGAAGAAGAACAAGAAACTGATGCTAAGGTTGAAGGGAACCAAAAGTGAGCCCTTGAAGATTAAGGTTGATGGTGATGATAGTGGAGTTGATGATTCTTCTGATGATGAATCAGATGAAGATGATGAGGAGGATGAAGCAGGTGGTAGTGGAAAGGGCAAAGACGGTGATGATGACGACGAGGATGATCAGGAAGGTGATGCATCTGCATCAGCCTCAAATCCATCTACTCAGGAGAGGCGCACAAAGCGAAATCAAGATCAGAGACCCTCCTCCTCAGCTCCTCAAGCTGAATAGACGGCCGATCAAGGCAAAAGTAATGATTAGATGTTTATGTATTTAAAACTTTTGTTCTTGAATTATGTAGTACATTAATGCAATTATTGATTATTACTATTTAAATGTCTTGATTAATGAAGTATGTTTTATGTGTTGAATGTTTAATCAAACAGATGAAGCTCAACAGACAGATGACTATGACGTCACCCCCTTCAACAAATCAAGACTCATCTCACTATGATTGTTGATTTGCAAGTGATCGTAAGACGATCTGTGAGCTACACTACTGAGGAAGGAGAGATCATCCACGACCTAACTGACGAGCAGCTCGCAGACATGTTCAGACTAAATCCAGACGAGCTCATCAAAGACGCTCCTGAGGTTGATGTTGTTAGTGATGAAGAGCTTTAAGGTGTGGATGAGATTGAGATTAAGGATATTAATCAGAGTATTATCTAGAGTACACTGACCATGAGGGTAATGTTATCCCCAATCTAGGTGAAACATTTGTCAGTGATACTTTTGGAACTCTTGATGAGAAAGAGAAAGAGAAAGAAAAGGAGGAAGATAAAGCCCAAGCCACAGATGTTGATGTTAAGTTAAAGAAGGCTGAATAGGCAGCTTGTTTAAAGGAGATGAGAGCCCAACGAGAACCTCCAAAGCCAAACGCCCTACACCAAACTGTACAAGGTAAAGAGACATCAGAAGGTGTCAGGCAAAATCATCAGTTGGGCCTATTTTGAGGACTTGGAGGTGAACGCTGTCAAGAGGGAGAAGGGGATTGGGTACTTCAGATATCTTCATGATCTGAAGACTCTTCCCGGTTTTGAGCTGAACAGGTTAGCCTGTTTAGACCTTTTGTACGCCAACCCAAGAAAGATGTCGGGTTGGCTCAAGATGGCGCTTAAGAGAGAATACCACACCAGATGGGTGAACTTCAGACCTTCACAACCTAAAAGGTTTGTTCATGGGACTGAAGTTGACCCTAATACTGGGAAGCCGAAAGTAGTGCTGAAGTGGAGTCCCCCACGCACAATGTCTAAGATCCCACTACGGGAGATGCCTTAAGACTTCACTCCACACTTCAAATGGTGGTATTATGACTGGAGAACGGGAGAAGCAGTCATCATTTTACATAAAGAGGGTAAAATAGAGACTATCCGGGTATTTGACCCGATGTGGCTAACCAACTTGTCTGCAGAAGATGTTTACACACTCTACAAGTGGCCACTGTTCTATGACTCGCAGGATATTGTACAAGCTCTACAATTCCAACACGTTATACGGCTCTGCTTCGCGTTTGAGATTCACGCGGGAGTCACAAGAGAAGAGAAGTACAAGAAATTCAAAAAGCATGTGAAGGATGTAAGGCAATACGCTAAACTAGGTCCAAGGGGGAGTTTGTTGACACATTATGTACCTAGTTTATGATCTTAAATGTAAAAGTCTTTCATTTCTTACACTAATGTAATGTGATCATTCAATGATAACTGAAATGCATTTTAACATTTATTTGTGTTTGATTATTTCATATTATTATTGTATTGAGTATGATTCACATGTATGAACTTTATATATAGGTTTGAAGTTGTTGTACATAGTTCTAAGTAAATAATGACTTAGAAATATGTTTAACTTAGTTGTGTGGTTATTCATGCTAATGGACCATACTTATGGCCCATACGCATAAATGAACCATACTTATGGACCAGTCGCACGACTGAACCAGGAGACTGGATTGGTCGCATGACTGAGACATAAGATTGATTCAGTCGCACGACTGAACCTTCAGTCATGCGTATGAGTCAGACGCATGAGTCAGTCGTACGACTGAACCATGCTAATGGTTCAGTCGTACGAATGGACACCGATGCCACATAATTCGTGGAAAAACATAACACTTCATATACTTTCATACCCTAGCCGTACAGAGCGTCCCAAGTCGCCCATCCAAATTCATAGTTCGTTCCTGATCGATTCCAACTTGTTCTTAATGTTTGTTTCATTGTTAGATCGATCAGGTTGTTTGTTCTCACAGATTGGATCGCCAATCAAATAGAATTCCATGCTATTTGATCTGGTCTCACGCAGAATCCGTTAGTACTCCATACGAAAACGGTCCTAACACCATGTCTTACCTGAAACGCACCCCCGGTGCTAAATTTGGCACACACCCCATGTTTGGACATCTGATAGGACAAAAAGTATTGTCCCCAAAAAGTAAGCACTGGACCGTGCCCCACCTCAAACACGAGGTAGTGCCCCATTCGTCAGGGGCCGTGCCCGACACCTTCGGCACGTAAGAACCGACCAACTTTCGTAACCATTGTACTAGCACGGGGTCGTGCCTTTTAGGCACGAGGCCATGCTTAAACACTCCAGAAAGCCTATAAATAGAGGCCTAAGTTCACCATTTTGGCAAGCTTTTGGTAGCAGAGTTACTCTGCTAAATACTCTAGGAAACATAAAGATCATTTGGAGGCTCGGGAGGTGCATACACCACTTGGAAGAAGCTCGGGATTGTCTAAACACCATCCATTATGGATCACCGGTTTGATTGTTCCAATTCATCGATGATTTCATATCTATCTTCTATGTTACATGTTGTTATGTTCAAGCTCATTATAAGGTAAACTTATGATTCCAAGGATCGAGCAGGAATTATCAATTTAGATTGTATGAATATTGATCGCGGAATTATCATTACTCGTTATTTAATTAATTGATGATGAAATAGTAAGTGTAATATGAATCAACGAAGAACAAATTAGATAAACAAAAAGCAGATGAAAGTAATAGATGAACAAAAAAATTTGCTTCAAATGTTTTCCATTAATAATGAATAATGATTACAATTAACTAATGAATGATTGCTATTGTTGTTCTCAATATTGCTATTGGTATTTGATGAATATTGTTCTTAATGAAGGTAATGATCACTAATGACCTAAAAGTGTGCACTCTTGCCTTCTATTTAGAGGCCAAGGAATTAACTTTTACAGGGGGTAAACGTAACAGTAACTTTCTTATTCACTACTAGAAAAACTGCAATAGATGACGCGCATTGCGCGTCATCTTTGGGGTCAGATGGCGCGCAAATGCATGTCAAGGAAGGGGTAGTCATAAATGATTGATGACACGCATCCGCACGTCATCTTTCTATGACGCGCAAAAGATGACGCTCATTTTATGACGCATAAAAGATGACGGGCAATGCGCATCAAGGAATGGGTAGTCATAAATGACTAGATGACGCACATGCGCGTGTCATCTATGTAATTTTTATGACGTGCTAAATATGATACGCAATGCACGTCATAAAATTAGCTGCATTTTTAAATATTTTTATTATTTTTAATAAATTTACCTGTTGTTTTATAAAACAAATTGTCGAATAACACTAAAAGCGAAATCCATTTAAATACCAACAAAATTTACAAAAGTTGTTAAATAACAGCTACAAAGCATAAAACAAGTCCAAATTCATTGCAATACCAATACTAATACAAGTCCAAATTCATTGCAATACTAATACACAAGTCCAAATATATCATTGCGAGCCTACATATAAACGAAATTCAATATGTAGCGTGACCAGTATTCACGAACTTCATCCAATTCACCATCGGTGTATTCTTCTTTGCCTCCTCCAACCTAAGTCAAAACCAATTTCACCAAATTAAACTTGTCAATTTTGACCAAAAAACCGCTTTCACCAAGTATGGTAATTTACTTAATCTCAAACACTTGACTAGTTTATTAATATCAACTACAAGGCAACAACTATGGTAATTTACTTATAAAAAACTCATACATAGACAGTTATATTCAATAATATCAACTACAAAGCAACAAATGGTAAATATATTATAGGATGGTATACTTCCATTGTTATTGACTAGTATTTCAAGCCCTTTATCAACTATTTCTTTTATGAACTTCAACACATAGTATCCACGTTCGGTACGTCCTGGCTGACGTGGACACTATAAGGGGTAGTCAATGATCAACATCTAGGCAGAAGCCATAGTTGATTCCCTTTTGGTTGAGCTTGTAATTCAGACTTTATGCCCTGCTCCTCAAGATCTTGTCTTGCTTTCAATCCATCCTTCGTCTTGTGAGGTAAATTCAACAATGTTCCATAAACAGTCTCGCACACATTTTTTTCTATATGCATAACAGCTAGCTGATGACGAACAAATAACTTTTTCCAGTATTCAAGTTCAAAAAAAATTGACTTCTTGTGCCATAATTTGTTTCTCTCATCGATACTTTCTTTTTTATTCTTTGACTTCTTTTTCTTACCCCATGTATTCTCAAACCCCGACAGGTAGTCATAAATTTCTTTACCTGATAATGGTTTTCCTATAACACCACTCTCTTGTTGATTATTGAAATGTTTTTTTCTTTTACGAAAAGGATGTACAGGTAAGACGAATTTTCTGTGCCCAAGGAAGCATACCTTTTTAGACTTTGGCAACCATTGTGAACAAGTATCCTCTGAACATATTAGACAAGCTTTATAACCTTTGGTAACACATCCCAAAAGATTTCCATACGTGGGGAAGTCATTTATAGTACAAAGTAATATTGCTCTGAGATTGAAGTATTCTTTCTTATAAGCATCAAATGTTCTATTGCCAGGTTTCCATAAAACTTTTAGATCATCTATCAATGATGCCAAGTAGACATCAATATTGTTACCAGGTTGTTTTGGGGCTGATATCAATAGTGTCAACATCATAAATTTTCTTGACATGCATAAATAAGATGATAGATTATATGTTATAAGGATAACGGGCCAACAACTATACTTTGAACTATGACTTGTGAGGATAGATACCATCAGCGGACAAAGCTAATCTAAGATTCCAATTTTCATTTCCAAAATCTTTCCATGTGTTGTCAACAAGCTTACAGAAGGGTGAATCACGAGGATGAGTAAGCTTACCATTATTGACCCAACAGAGTATATATTTAACAAGACATGCTGCTTATCATGTTTTGGTATTGATTAAAGATAGACAAATATGGATTCCACTTTCAATTCCCCTTAGAGTTTGTCCTCCATTTATGAGCCAACTCGTCACTTTTTCACACTTGAAAGCTATTTTCCTTATATGATAAGCTCTATCTTAAGATTTTTGAAATCTTATTAATGCTTTTGTTTTGATTGATATTCTCTTTAAGATAATATACAGTTGCTCACTTTGGATTCTTTTCGAGCTTATTGATGATTATCATCAGGTTACCAGGTCTTTTCTCTTATAAAATAGAGGTGCCTTTAACCCAGGTCTTTGTTTACACAAAACAGAGGGATGATGATATGAGGCCCCGTTCCCGGGACGCTTACAGTCAGACATTCATCGCATAAAACATTTAAATACAACATTTTCAGCGGAACTAAAACTTTTCATTAATAACAAAATTGTGTCGACACATCATATCATTCCATTTTTACATCCCATAAGTTTCATGAACACGATAAGTTTTTCCCAAAATGTGGATGCCAGTCTTCAAACATATCTCATTAGCTTAGGCATCCACACCTACACCTTCTCACATCAAACTTTACCAGCCAACTATTATGCATACAAAAGTCAGTGGCGTTGAGTGAGTTCTAGTTTTATATATAAAATACATTACTTCCATTCGAAACATACTATTTGCATTTTTTCATTCATTCATCATACATACACCTTGATCATAATTATTTATTATCTTTCCCAACGTACGTCATCGTTCATTCATTCATTCATTCATTCGTTCATTCATTCGTACGTTCATTCATTCGTTCATTCATTCGGTCATTCATTCATTATCTTTCACTTTCATATGGACCAGTGTCATATGTTATGCCCCCAACACTGTGCACGAAGCTAGTACTGGGCTGAAGTCTATAAATAAACCCCCAACATTATGTATGAAGCTGACTCCAGTACCGGGGCAAGCGACAAAGGTCCCATACATACGGTCAATCTTAAGGATTAGACCCCTGAGGCGCATCCTCACGGGCTAGCTAAGTCGCACCTCAGTTGAGCTAACGACAACATGGTTGTGCACCTCCACTCAATTGCTTGCAAAACTTTCATTCATTCATTCATAATGTTTCACTTCTCATCAATGTTATCATTCACTTCATTACATAATACTTTACTTATTCATTCGCATATCCTTACATCATAAAATACATAGTTTTGAAAACTATTACATTATAGAAAGATAACACATCACAGACATCAGAACATACCATGTGAAAACTTGCACACATCACACTCATACATAGAGAGGTGAGCCTTTTCATACAACACATGGTATGACAAACATTAGCAAATAAAGAAAAACAAAGTAAACAACTAATAACAGGCTCGAGGGAGCCAATAAGCAACCGCAACTTTCATATGCGAGATCTCCCTTCCGAGCCTGAACCTTACGTAGGCAAACTTAGCCCATTGGGTCGTCGTAATTCGCACAAGAATTTCCAGTCGCGCGAGAACATCCTTGTTACGCGAAAACACCCAGTCGCGCGAGAACATCCTGTCACGCGAGAACTTTTTTTTCGCACTAGAGCTCCTCCTTTCGTGCGAAAACGTCCCAGTTCAAATGTGAATCGTGCCGCCAACTGCTCGCGCGGGAAAATACTAGTCGCGTGAGAACTCCTAACTTTTCCCGCCCAGTCTCAACTTATCACGTCTAAAGCATATCTAACACACAAACACCCCAAAACATCACCAAACATGCATAAACAAGCATTTTAAAGTAAATAGTATGCATAATAGCCCCAAAACATGAAAATTTACGTAAAAACGGGACTAGAAACTCACCTCGTGAAGTATAGGCACAAACTCGACCTTCCCGCAGCTTGTACCGAACGAAAACTACATAACCGTGGACCACACTCGTTATTAATCGTTCCTTTATACTAAACACAAGTTACTACACGAGTTTACATACCTTAACACCTCGTTCCCGCACTTTCTCTCTCTAAACAACAGCCTTCTCTCTCTAGCTGCAGTACTTTTCGCATAAGTGTGTGCCAGACATGGGGGTTCGCAACTATTTATACCCCGGGGAAACTTCTCGCAGGCCTCTCGCGTGAGAACCTTATTTCGTGCAAGAACAACCATCTTCGCGCGAGAACAATTACTTTCACGCAAGAACCCTCCTTCGGGTGAAAACTTCTACTGCCTTTCCTTTCTCAAAATTTTCGGGTGTTACAAGTCCACCTCCCTTATTTAGGTGTCGTCCTTGAAACATGTCAGTCGCTGAACAGATGAGGGTAATGTTGCCTCATCTCTCCTTCGACTTCCCAAGTGGACTCTGACCCCTTCCTGTGCTTCCACTGTACGCGCACAAGTGCAAGTACTTTATTCCTTAGCCTCTTCTCCTTTCGATCAATGATGGCCCCGGGTTGCTCCACATAATTGAGCCGTTCGTCGACCTCGATATCCCCAAGTGGCACGATCATATCTTCGTCGGTTAAGCACTTCGTTAAATGAGATACATGGAACGTTGGGTGAATTCCACTTAACTCATCGAGTAGCTCCAATCGATAGGCTACCTCACCTACTCGGGTAACGATTCTGAATGGCCTAATATACCTCGGGCTCAACTTCCCTCGCCTCCTGAATCGGATGAACCCTTTCCAAGGTGAGACTTTCAACATAACTCAATCCCCCACCTTTAATTCAATCGGCCTACGCCTCTTCTCGGCGTATGACTTTTGCCTATCCTTCGCCGCCTTCATAAAGGCCTTGATTTTCTACAACTTTTTAGTTGTAGCCTCGATCACCTCAAGGTTTCCCAACTCTTTCTGTCCAATCTCGTCCCAACATACGGGCGTCCTACGCCTTCTATCATATAGAATCTAATATGGTGGCATACCAATGCTGGCATGATAGCTGTTGTTGTATGAGAATTTGGCTAACGGTAAGTGCTCGTCCCAACTCCCACCAAAATCAATGATGCATGCCCGAAGCATATCTTCCAGCGTCTGAATGGTCCTTTTAGATGGACCATTGGTCTGAGGGTGGTAAGCTGTACTGATGTGTAACCTCATCCCCATCGTATCATGAAATTTCTTCCCAAACTTAAATGTAAAGCGGGTGTCAGTCAACAATCACCAATATGGCATCATAGCCTCTTGTCGTACGCGGCAACTTTGTAATGAATTCCAAAGTGATCTGCTCCCACTGTAACTCGGGTATTGCCAATGGTTGGATCTTCCCGTATGGCTTTGGGTGCTCTGCCTTCACTTGCAAACAAGTAAGGCACTTACTCACATACTCCACTACGTCGCGCTTCATTCTCGGCCACCAATTATCTTTTTTCATGTCCTGGTACATCCTTGTGGTATCGGGATGAATCGAGTATCGAGTCTTGTGAGCTTCATCCATAATTCATCCCCTTAGATCTCCGTATAGGGGAATCCACATCCGCACGAAGCGGGTTCTGTCCCCGTGAGTGTTTTCTCCAAACTCCGTGACTAGACCTCTCATCCTCTCAGAGTTAAGGCGATCTTCTTTCAACGCGTCATCTTGATATTCTTTGACCTACATCATCACTTCCGAGGTCATCACTAACTGATAAGCCTTCACCCGAATCAGCTCGGGTCTCTCCTTTTGACTAAGGGTATCGGCCACCACGTTGGCCTTTCCCGGATGGTAATGGATCTCGCAGTCATAATCCTTGATGAGCTCCAACCATCTCCTTTACCTCATGTTTAGTTCCTTTTGCTCGAGAAAATACTTCAAGCTCTTATGATCCATGAAGATTGTGCACTTTGTCCCATATAAGTAGTGCCTCCAAATCTACAACGCGAAGACCACAACTACTAACTCCAAATCGTGGGTAGGGTAGTTGACTTCGTGGGTTTTCAACTATCGGGATGCGTAGGCTATTACCCTTTCACGTTGCATCAACACGTAACCTAGTCCCGAATAAGAAGCATCCGAATATACCACTAAGTCTTCACTCCCCTCGGGTAACACCAAGACAGGAGCTTGAGTCAATCTTGTCTTTAACTCCTTAAAAGCACACTCCTGTTCCCGAACCCACACAAACTTCACATCCTTGCGAGTCAATTTAGTCAAAGGTGAGGCTATCTTGGAAAACTCTTGTATGAATCTTCTATAGTAGCCCACCAAACCCAAGAAACTACGAATCTCGAAAGGCGTCTTTGGAGACTTCCATTGCATCACTGCCTCAACCTTCGTCAGGTCCACCATAATTCCTTTAGCATTTACCACGTGACCCAAAAATTGAACTTCGTGCAACCAGAATGCGCACTTGGAGAACTTGGCATACATTTTCTCCCTTCTAAGCGTCTCCCACACCTCACGAATGTGACCGGCATGTTCCTCCTCGCTTCTCGAGTAAATTACGATATCATCGATAAATACAATTGCCGATTTATCCAACATCGACCGACACACTCGATTTATTAGATCCATAAAAGCAGCTGGCGCGTTAGTTCAACCAAAAGACATAACGAGAAACTTGTAGTGTCCATAACGCGTGCAAAAAGCTGTCTTAGGAATAGCCTGCTCCTTCACCTTCAGTTGATGATAGCCAGATCGAAGGTCTTTTCGTGAAAACCAACTGGCACCTTGGAGCGGATCAAATAAATCATCAATCCTCAGTAATGGGTACCTATTCTTCACACTCAACTTGTGCAGCTCACGGTAGTTAATGCACATCCGCATACTACCGTCCTTCTTCTTCACAAACAAGACCGGAGCACCCCACGGAGAGATACTCGGTCGAATAAACCCCTTGTCCAACATCTCTTGCAACTGAGTCATCAGTTCCTTCATCTCTAATGGAGCTAAACCATACGGCGCCTTAGCAACAGGTTGGGCATCAGGTATCAGATCGATTTGAAATTCGATCTCACGGTTAATTGTCACACCAGATAGATCCTCTGGGAACACGTACGGGAAATCACACACAACTGGTACGTCTGAAATCTGTGGTACCATCACATCCACATCCTTCACGTAGGCCAGATAGGAACCACATCCATGCCTCATACACTTCTCTGCCGCCATCATCGAAATCACTTTCGGAACCGTGTAAATCCTATCACCATAAATCGTCACCGTGCTTTTGTCGGGTGCAACCAATCTAATCATCTTCTTATGACACACGATGCTAGCCTCGTAGGCTGCTAGCCAATCCATCCTTACGACTACATCGAATCCTCCTAAGGCATTACAAACAACCTAGAAGAAAACTTATGACCTCCCAACTCTAGCTTACACTCCTCTACCATGTCAGAAATCCTGGTAGACTTACCAATGTCAGATTCTACATTGAAGGGCTCAACAATCTTTCTACTCCTAGTGGGAAACTTATCATAGAAGGCAGTAAAAATGAAACTCCTACCAGCACCGGAATCGAAAAGCACAGAGGCACAAGTTTGGTTCACTAGGAATGTACCTGACACAATATCGAGATCCACCCTAGCCTCCTCTGCAGTCATAGTAAAAGCTTAGGCTTTGGACCTCTGCCCCTCTTTCTCCTTCTCAGTCTCTTTCTACACCCCGGAGCTCTCAGCCCTTGACTTTTTGAAGTCTCTGCTCATATGTCCAGTCTTATCGCAGTTAAAGCACTTCACCACGCGACAATCCCTTACCATGTGGCCCTCCTTCCCATATTTGAAGCAGAGATTTGATCCCCACTTACATTCTCTTGCATGCTCCTTCCCATATTTCTTGCATGCCATTTCTCCCCCGTCAGCGTTTTTCGATCATCAACCCTTATTCTTTTACCATCAACCATAGAACCACCACTGTTGAATCGCTTCCCATTTCCATTGTTCAACTTCTTCTTTGCTTCCACCACTACCACTACTTCTCGCTCATCATACAATCTCCCTATCAGATCAACCACCGACCTGAACATACTTGGCTGGGCGGCAATCAGATGCCTGCGAATATCCACCGGCAGACCCTGAATATACATCTTGACCTTTCATGAAACGGGTGACACCTGATCTGCCACCAGTCGTGCCATCTCGTTGAACTTTATCGTAACTTTTATGGTGTCATGGTCCCAACTTCTAACTGTAGGAACTCCCTCTCAACCTTATCCAACTCCCTGTGAGGACATAACTCCTCAATCACCAACTTCTTCAATTCTTGCCACTTCATCCTGTCAATGGCCCTACTACCCTCAGCCTGGACAATGTTATCCCACCAGCATAAGTCTAAATCCACAAACGAGTAGGAGGCAAACTTCACCTTCTGATCCTCTCGGCACTTGCTAATATCAAGTACTGCCTCCATCTCCCTCACTCACCAGTGAGTAGTAGCAGCATTGCCATTCCCATCAAACGTCAGGGGCCTGCATCTTTGGAATGCCCCATAATTATAGCCTCCTGTAGTTTCCTGCACAGTTTCTTCTTTTTCTTGATCACCACTGGAGACAACCGTCTCAACCTCCGGTTGCTCCCTTCCACCTCTCTTGTCATTCCCTCTTTTCGCAGCCTTCTTCCTTTCCTCCTTCTCCTTCTCCTCATCCTCGCTCACAACTCTAGTAACTTCAGTCACCACAGATGATAGAATCGTCTGTATAACCTGGTGAACCTACTCTACTACCGCGTCTTTCACTAAGGCCCTCAAGTTAGCACTCTCATCACCACCTTCCTGGTGATTAATCTCGGGCTCTCAGGGGTCGTTTAGGCAGCTCTAGCCCTGTTCCTCGTGACCCGTGGTTCAGCACCACGTCCACCACATACTCTTCCTCGTAAGGCCTTCGAATATCTACCACCAGCCATCTGTAACGCTATAAGATTTAAACACCAACATGATCATTCAAGGTAATAGCTCAGATTATGTCAAGTATAGTAAGTTCCTAATTATAGTGGTCAGTTGTGATTAGCCACTTAGTTTACTCTTTTTGCACTGCCAAGAAACACGTCTTGGTCCTGTGAATTGACAGACACCAGTTGTTGATTTTCTGTTGTTGTTCCACCCTCCAAAGTCACTATCAGAATATGAATAGAGGTAAAAATATCCTTCTTTGGGATACCAATTCCAAGACCTGGTGTCTGTCAGGTCTGATTAGTACCTAGCACAAACACACACAGCAAACATTATGTCAGGTCTGCCAGCAGTTAAGTACATTAAAGATCCTATCATTGATCTATACAATCTTTGATCAACTTACTTCCCTTTAGGATCAGGTACAATCTTATTGACTGTTGATGCTGGTATTTTGCATGAAGAAATGTCAGCAAGGTTGTACTTCTTCAAGATTTGGCGCACATACTTCTCCTAATTAAGGAAAATTCCATCTGGTTTCTGATGAACTTGTAAACCAAGGAAGAATATTTGTTCTCCTATGGAACTCATTTAAAATACAGATTTCATCAAACATTCAAAGCCTTCACACAATCTTTTATTTGTTGATCCAAAAATAATGTCATCCACATAGATTTGGACAACCAAGAGATCTTGATAATCATGTTTGAGGAAGAGAGTTTGATCAATGTTTCCCCTTTTGTAACCATGCTTAAGCAAGAAAGAAGATAGTGTTTCAAACCACTTTCTTGGTGCCTGATGAAGACCATACAAGGCTTTGTCAAGCTTGTATACCATGTATGGGTAATCAGGATCTTCAAAGCCTAGTTTTTGGGCAACATAGACTTCTTCATCAATTTTATGATATAAGAAGGCACATTTTGCATCCATCTGGTAAACTATGAACTTCTTATGTGAAGCATAGGCTAGGAAGACTCTAATGGCTTCAATCCTTGTAACTGGTGCAAATACGTCATCATAGTCTCTCCCTTCTCCTTGGGTATATCCTTGTGCTATCAACCTGGCTTGTTTCTGACAATGATACCTCTGTCATCTAGTTTGTTCTTGAAAAGCCACCTTGTGCCAATTGGATATTGGCCTTCAGGAAGATCAACAAAATTCCAAACTTTTTGCTTTCTGAATTGCTGAAGTTGTTCTTGCATAGCTTCAATCCAGCTATTTTTCTAATGTAGTTGTGAAGTTAGGAGGAACCACTTATGAAAGAAACAAGAGAAAAGATAGATGTTGGTAACTTCCCCTTGGCTTCTTGTAGTTCTTTCATTAGAATCACCAATGATGTTGTCTATTGGATGATTCTTATGAATTCTTGATGTTAGAATTGATGCAACTGGAATGGATAATTCCAAGTTGGTGGTATTGGTTGATGGAGATGGATCTAGCTGAGATGTAGAATCAACTAAGTAGTCGAAATCTTCATCATTTTGATCTTTTGAAGCTGAATGAAAACCATCTTCATGAGTTTGTGTTTCAGCAGATGTAGGGATAACTTCCGTAGGAGTTACAGGAACAACTACGGATGTAGTTTGTGGATCTAATGATGTTGTGTATGTATTTGAAATATCTCCTAATGAGTTGAGAACTTTAGTTGGTAATGGAGCAACTCCGGATGTGGATGGAATATCTACGGATGTAGAAGGAACATGTGTTGATGCATTGTTCATTCTTCTGGATGCATTAGTAACTTCTGCGGTTCTGCTGATACTTTTTTTACTTCTTTGGAAGTTGAAATTTCATTTCTATCAAACTTTTCATTTGTTGTTTGAGATGAGGGGCCAAGATCAGCAACACTTGAAGTGTGAGAATGTGGTCTTAAAGGATCAGCAGTCAATGGCATTTCACTCATACTTAGAGGTACATAAGGATAGCATGTATCCGTAGAACCTATTCAAATAACCAGTGTTAAATGAATTTGTTAATTCATCTATATCAAACAACCATGATGATCATTTTATAGATTGTAGAAATAAGGATTCATTAATGGATACATTAGGAGTTTCCTCCATAATGTTTTGATGTGAAATGTAAACTCTATATGATTTACATGTTGATGGCTAACCAATAAAGAAACCATCAAAGGCTTTTTTAGAAAACTTTCCTAATTGATCTTTTATGTTTAAAATAGACACATGACACCCAAAAGCTCTAAGATATCCTATGAAAGGCTATCTTTGAAACAAAAGTTTATAGGGTGTTTTATTATGCTCTTTGACATTTAATGTCCTTTTTTGAACATTGCATGCTGTGTTCACTGCTTCAGCCCAAAATGTGATTGGCAAATATGAATCTAAAGCATCGTTCTTACTGCTTTAATGAGAGTTTTATTTCTTCTTTCAGCAACTCCATTTTGTTATGGAGTTCTTGGTGCACTGAATTGTCTTGCTATGTCTTTGTTCCAACAAAAAGAATCTAAAACATGATAAACAAATTTAGACCCATTATCACTTCTTAAGATTTTGATTTTCAAATAAACTTGATTTTCAATCTTAATGATTAACTCCAATAATGTTTCTCATGTTTCATTTTTCTTTAAGAAAAAGACCCAAGTGAATCTAGTGAAATCATCAACAATCACCAAACAATATTGTCTTTTGCCAATGCTAATGACATTGGTTGGACCAAAAAGATCTATATGAAGCATTTTGAGCAGTGTTGTGTTTATGTTGATTGTTTTGGACTTATGTGACACCCTATGTTGTTTTCATTTATAATATGATGAACAATGATTAGAACAATAAAATTCTTTCTAGGGTAGGCCAATGACTATGTCATTTTTGACCATCTTCTTCATGTTCTTCATGTTTGAATGAACCATCCTTCTATGCCACAGTTGAGATTTATCTTCTAAAGGCTTAGAAATCAGACAGGTTTCATTGCTTGTTATTGAGGTGTTGTTAATATCTAAAACATATATTTTTTCTCTTCTTGATGCTTTAAGAAGGATTTAATCTGCTAGATTTGAAAACCTAGCTTAAGAATGTAACAGTAAGTGTTATCTAATAAAGAGGTATAATTTTGATCATAAATTTGAGAAACACTCAGTAAATTGTATTATAAATTTTCTCAAAAATTTACTTTCTCAAATTTAAGTACACCATTTGTTACCATTCCCTCACCAACAATTTTACCTTCCTTCTTATCCCCACCAAATACCACATATGAAGCATTTTTGTGTTTGAAATAATAGAGTAGAGAACAGTTTCCTGTCATATGCCTAGAACAACCACTGTCAACATACCACTTGTTATCAATCCTCCATGGATGTTCCTGCACACATAATGAAATCAATTAGAGTGTGGAGCCCAAACCTTAATGATCTGAGGCTTTCCAGTTGTGTCTAAAATTGCTACTCCCTCTTGAATGAGTCTAAATTTTCAGGTTTGATTTTAGACTCAATTGATTTATTATGTTTTGTTTGAGATGAGAATGATTCTGTTGAAGATGGACTTGAAACACTTTGTTCTTGTTCTATAATCACTTCTTCTTTCACCTTTTCTTTGTGTTTCTTCTGCTATGAACATGATGATGAACCTTGATTGGATAAAGTTTCAACATCTTTTGATTTTGATTGTGGTATTTGAGTATCATTTTCAAAATGATCAAAGAAGGCTTCATCAGCAGTAGTTGTCCCCTCTTTCAAGTCTACCTTCTTGTGAGATGTTTTGTGTTGAGAATTTTGCTTCTCCTTCTTCTTCTTTGCTTTATAATCAGCTGATGTGTGCTTCTTTGCCTTTGGCACATTTTGTTTTGGTTGCTACTTCTTTAGCTTTGAATATTCCTTGCTGTCACTTGATTGTGAGTCTGATTCAACATTCTCAGATTTCTGCTTCTTTGTGCTTTTTGTTTTGTTCTTCTTGTTGAAATAACATTCTTGAGTAGAATGGTTATTCTTGTTACAAATAGCACAATGCTTGTTGAAGTAACAATCAGAAGTCATGTGATTATTCATGTTGCATATGGAGCAATAGCTGCTAAAGTAGCATTCATCTATGTTGTGATTATACATGTCACACCACTTGCGTATTTCTCTTCAGATTAACTCACAGAGTCAATCAAGTTCTTCTTCTTCTTTGCCTGCTCTTGGTCCTTCAACTCTCTTTCAAATTTTGCAGCTCATGAATCCTTGCCACTCCCAGACATGATGTCAAAGGGTTCTTGTTTAGCAGCAGATGATGTCTGTTGCTGAGGATTCACAGCTTTCTGTTGCTTGCTTTTCTTTTTGATGGTGTTTGATTCAGCTAATGTTTTCTCCTTCCGTAGATCTTCTACAAATGTTGATTGTGTTGAAAGATTAACATTTTTCTTCTTCCGTGGAAGTTCTACTAATGGTGTTGTATTTGTTTTTTCTATGGAAGTGATTTTTGCTTCTTCTGTAGAGTCAACAGTGACTTCAGCTTCAACAGTTCTTTTTGTTGATTGAGATTTTTACTGCTTGTTGAGCTCATGAATTACTTCATTCAATTGATCTATCCTCTTGTAGATGGTCTTAAGCATGTTTCTTTGCTTAGGAGGATAAGGTAGCTTAATCTCCTCAAGAACTTTAGGCATGATAGGTTCAATTAAAACATTCTTTCCTATGCCCAAACCGTCACCTTTTTGCTCATTATGTTCATCAGACTTATTCAAATCATCACATTCATCAAAGTCAAATTCTAATTCAACTTGTTTAAAACTTCTGATTCAGAAGACTCAGTTTCACTCACCTCAAAATCATCACCATTTACCAATTGATTAATTTCAGATTTTGGTTCATTTTTGGTGCTTGGCGCAAAATGGTTTAACAAACTGTTGGTCATAGACTCAGGTAAAGTGGTATAGTTATCAATCGGTGGGGGTGCAACAGTATGAGAACCCAACCCATACCTGTTCTTTGATTCAATATGAGAATTGTATAGTTTCTTATATTTTTGTGATGATAACTGAAACTTTTGAAGTTTCACTTCAGTTGATCCATGATCAGACATTGATTTTGTTAAAGAGGTGGTCAGATGCTCAACTTGTGCTTTCAGATTGTAATTTTCAAAAGCAAGTTTATCCAAATCTTTTCGTAAAGAGGTGATTTTGACCTGATATAATTTATGTTCTCTTAAATGAGATTCATTCAAAATCATTGTTTCTTTATCTTTGTTAGCCAGTTATTAAGCATGGACTCTGTATCTTTCTACCTCTTTAATACAGCTAGATGAACACAATCTATCCATTACCTCTCTTCTATAGGTAGGACTTTGTTCTCCACGTTAGCCATCAATGCTTGATTTTCTTCTATAAATTCCTTCTCATACATGCTCCAATCGCAAGTCCCATCTTGCAGAATAATAAATCCTGTTTCTTTGGGTTTGCTTGTACCTCCTGATGAACTTATGGCTGGTTGGAATGAGTTTGTAAGTTGACTGTTTGAAGGTTCTTTGATATGCTGATTGTTGTTGTGACTGGTGTTGTTGAGTTTGCCTTAAGTCATTTGTGGATTGCTAATTTCATTCCCTTGAGAAGTGACCATACAGATTGCATTTGTAGCATCTTACCTTTGACTTGTCAACACTAATCTTGGTTGTTCTCCTAGCAGCTGCCAATCCCTTGTTTCTTCTCACACACATCTTGGCTCTGTATGTAATCATCGCCATTTTCCATTGTAGATCCATTTCTTCTACTTCATCCACATGTAATTCTTCAAGATCTTGCAGGAAAATGTGTGCAGGGGTCAAAGTGCTACCCAAATAAGCTTGAAAGCTATAACTGAATGCTGCAAAAGCTGCCTTCTGCTCTTCTGAATCTAGAACCACAGTGATTGGTTCAGGTTAATTGTTTTTTTGGAGGATGATCCCTTTATTGTTAAAGCATTTGGGCTTTTTCCCTCATCATGTTTCCCTTTTTCTTTCCTGGTTGAATTGCTTTGAGAGTTTGATTTAGATGGCCTTGATGCATAAAAACCAACTTCTTCTTCATCATCACTCATAGCACTTCTATTATCATCATTGGAAATAAAAGCAATTCCAACACCCTTTGTTTCTTTGAATTGGTATGGAGCAATGGGTGCTTTTACACTCTTGTTTCTTGTTTCCTCATCCAGTTCAAGAGCTTCCACTTTAGCTACCAAAGTATCTAGCCTAATGGCTTTTAGATCAATGGTATTCTTGAACATGGATACTATTTGAGTCCAACTTTCTTGAAAAGTATGGAGCATCTTTTTGTTTAAATTCATCGTTGTTGTACTTCAAGTCCAAGATGTTCATCTCAGTAACCAGTTATATAAACCTGTGGAGTTGTTGAGGAACAAATTCACCCTTAATATGATGGAAAGTTTTATATTGTGAATGAAGTGTATTCTTCCTTATGCTTCTGATCTGATCACTCCCTTCGCATAGAGTGTGAAGATCTTCCATAATGAGCTTGTTGTTTTGTATGCTTCACACCTGATTAAGAGGTCTTCAGGTAAAGCCATAATAAGCATACTATAGGCTTTAATGTCAATTTTTACCCTCTTGGCTTCTTCAAGTGACAGATCCTTCAGACTTATAGGCTGATTATTGTCATTGTAATCAGGTCTAAGTGCTGGTGGAATGTAAGGACCTTCAGTGATAGACACTCACAAATCAGAATCAGTGTAATTAACATGATTCCGGAATCTGATTTTCCATGTTTTGAAATCAGCTTTGTTTTCCAACTTTGGAGGTTGGTAAGCTGAACCAACAACTGAATTACTCGTTTTAGTTAATTCGGTGATTATTAATTAAAACAAAAATTCCTTTGTAAATGAGCTAATTAATGACAAACACTTAATTATCAGTTAATTAAGACACTGAAGTAAAAATTAGTCAATCCTTTCAATAAATTATCAAATGGTATTGAATTAAGGATGCTTGAGGATGGGATCTGTTCAAATTTGTTTAAACAACTGTTGATTATCGATCAATAAAACAAATCCACGGATCAAAACGATTTTGACGCAGATCGAGGTTAATCAAGCAATGGAACAGTACTCGATGAAAGATAAAACAGGGTTTGTTGATTTTAAATTAATTATATCAAATTGTTGACTAGAATCTCTTCGTTAGCTATTGATTAGCTTAACTCAACTTGTGTTTTGATTAATTCGTTCATCAACACACTTGAATCTGAGTTATGAACTCTCAAGCTATTATGAACACCCTAAAGAAATTTTACGCAAAATCAAAAGATCTAATAAAAAACTTGATAGATCCAATGATATAAACAACTAATTAAACGAATCTAACATTGATAGATCAATTGATCCAGATCAATGAGCATGTAGCTCTGATACCACCTGTGAATCCAAGGATCAAGCAGGAATTATCAGTTTAGATTGTACGAATAATGATCGTGGAATTATCACTACTCGTTGTTTAATTAATTAATGATGAAATAGTAATTGTAATATGAATCAACAAAGAACAGATTTCATAAATGAAAAGCAGATGAAAGTAATAGACGAACAAACAAATTTGCTTTAAATATTTTCCATTAATAATGAATAATGATTACAATTAACTAATGAATGATTGCTATTTGTGTTCTTGCTATTGCTATTGATATTTGATGAATATTGTTCTTAATGATGGTAATGATCACTGATGCCCTAAAAGTGTGCACACATGCCTTCTATTTATAGGCCAAGGAATTAACTTTTACAGGGGGTAAAGGTAATAGTAACTTTCTTATTGTGGTAAGAAAGTTACTCAGAAAATATTCTTGATGTGACTTGATTTTTGACTAAAGTGAAGTCGTCCGTAGATGTTGACTTGATGACATCACTTCAGTGAGATTAAATTGTTGACTTGATGTGACTTCCTTGGTTGTTGAAGTACATGTAAGTGTATCGTTCTTCCGTAGGAATTTATCCTTTAGGAGTTGGCCTTCCGTAGGAGTTGGCTTTCCGTAGGAGTTGGCTTTCCGTAGGAGTTAGTCTTGCTTGAAATTTCATCCACAGCAAGTTGGTCTTCCACAGGAGATCCACAAATGCATGATTCCTTGTTCTGTTCCAGCAGAACTTCTACGGATGTACAAATTGTTCATCCGTAGATAGTTCTTAGTCAATTTCTAAAATTGAGAGTCTGATGTTTTCCTGCAATCATATTTATAAATCAACACACATAATTATTTGGGTTAACCTATATATATATTGCATACAAAAAGATAAATATTTATAAGAGTTCATTATAAGTGATTATTAAAGTTCTAAACCTATACAATAAATCTAGACCTAACAAAACTCTTATTATCATCCTAATTCGATGAAACTTATGTAATTTGTGATGAACTAATGGTGTAATTTATATTATGTTAATTTTATGGTGATCTTGGGAAAACTTTTAATGGATAGCATCTACGTTTGAACGGAAAGTTATAAACTTATGATTTGTAATTATGAATGTCATACAAGATTGAAAAACGTATGACTAACCTTTATTCGCGAAACCGGTCTTCAAAATAAATATATGGCTAATGAACTAGAAATCGTTATTAGAAATCATATCACCTTAACTTTCTGATCATTTACAAGTTCCCTTTTATTAGTCTGAGAAATCTACAGTAATTGTTATGGTTTTCTAAAATCAATGGTATGTTAGAAAGAAACCTGATCAACTCTCTTTTTAACATTAAGTTATGTTTTCAGAAATCGTATGTCAAAATGTCACAAAAGATTTACCTACATTACTAGGGCTTTAACCTAAGCAGTAAATCTCTACCTGACGTGGTCCTAGTCACTACGGAGCGAATAGACGATAAATCACACTAGCTCAAATTTATAAATATTAACATAATTACTTTAATCAATATCTTTAATCACACCATCAGTTAATCACAAATATATAAGTGTAATCTAATTAGGATGATACCTTTATTCCCTAGTTTTAAATCCAAGTTTCAATGTTTTATCACATTATTTTAATTATTATTTTAAAACCCTAAAAATCTAATTACATCAATGCAACTCATTATTTTCTCAAACAAAAATCAATTTTGGTAGTCAATTATTTGGATTGTTGAGTAGGCTAAGTGTATCCACGGGTTGATAATCAGTTCTTACCATCACTATATTATCTCACGATAGGTATACTTGCCTTTTGTGTGTGTAGTTTAATATTAGTAAGAACCAATTAAAATTGAATCTGTGCGAAAAATCTTTATCAAAATATATATATTTTTCGCACGCATCATCCATCCATATACGATAGATTCAATTAAATCTTTTCACCAACTGTTTTAGTTTTCTCTATTTTTTTATTTCATACTCTGTACACATCTCGATCGAATAACCAATTTTCTCATGAAATTTATTTTTAGTGCAGTACTAGAAATCATTACTAGCAGTCTCGTTCGAAACGTGTACCGAAGCAGCTGTCAAAAGCATACCACTCGTGATCAGTCCAAAATTTGACACATTTTCAAGTAGAATTTTTTTTATTGTTGGAGAAAGATTGTAATTTTTTGGTGTAAATAACGGTCGATATTTAGTAGTATTTATAGCCTTTGTTATATATATTTTTGTACCATTTGGTAATGCTAAAATTTGTAGTCATTTGCCAACAGTTAATTTTTATAGCTATTGCTAATTATTTAAAAAAACCCGTGAAACATGGGGTTTAGGATACCCACAGTATAATAATATAGATTTAATAGTATGATTAAATGTGAGTGAGTTGCGGTTTAAAAAAATTGCTCTTGTTAAGTTTAGCATTTATGGTATTAATGTCTTGTATTCATTATGTTGGTGGTTGAATTTGTCTTCTTTTTTTTTCTCTAGCTGTTGTGTAAATGATAAAATATATACATACATATACATACATATATATATATATATATATATATATATATATATATATATACTAG